>CM049794.1:2596666-2771666 GCA_027422405.1 Ptychobarbus kaznakovi
AGAAAATATTAATAAAGACAGCGATGACAAAGAACCAACACCAGTTTGCAGGAAATTGCTCATGCATGCGTCTACATTGAGGAAGTTGTATTTTAGGATTTCAGATCAAAACAAAGTTCAGTTAAATTCCCCTTTTCTGCTGTCAGTTGGTCATTGCTCATCTCCTCCCTGCAGCCTCTCTCTCTCTCTCTACACACTGTAAAGATCCACGCTCCATATATGGCCGTTTACACAAACAACGTTCATCTGAGATGATATGTAAAGAGCGCATATGGCTGCGTACGACAGAATACGAAGGTCAGAGAAGTGCTTGCAGGGATGAAGAGCGAGAAGTAGGTCAAGCTTATAACCACGAGCCATAGCACACAGCTCATACGGTCAGCGAGAAGCTCGCGGAGAGACCGAGAGAGACTGAAGATGAGCCAAACCCCAGAGAGACGAGGCCGGGGCGGGAACGAGGGAGCGAGGGAGCAAGTGTGTGAATGAAAGGTGTGTAATGCCCACCACAGCGCCCTCCAGAGCATTTACATGAAGACCTGGGGCCTGACCTGGGGCCTGTTTCATTAAACAAGTTTACCAAATAAGCCAGGTTTATTCAGTCAGTCTGACTTATTGTCTTCTGATATGGTTCAAAATAAGTCAGACTAACTGAAATAAGCCTGGCTTATTTGGTAAACATGATCATGAATCAATGTGATCAAAATGTTGCTGAAAGGCCTGTTAAACACAGTCTACTATATGCTTTCTGTCATCTGATTGATTTGATAGTTTATACTTTTTTACCATGTAAAAGGCCTTTTAAAGGGGACCGTTCACCCAAAAATTTTAATTGTCACATTTACTCATCTGCCATTTGTTTTTTTTCTTCTGTTGAACACGAAAGAAGATATTTTGAAGAATATTGGTAGCCAATCAGTTGACGGTAGCCATTGACTTCAATACTATGGGAAAAAAATAGTATGGTAGTCAATGGGGACCAGAAACTGTGACAGAGAAAGAAACAAATGCACCAAATGCATGTTTTTGCTCAGTTTAGTCGACTTCAAGGAAAAATAAAATACTACAAAAGTGTAGAATCTGGCACCCATCATAATCTAACGGTTTCAAATCTAAAGGTTTGTTAGTGCCGTCCATGTGACCCAGTTCACCTCTCAAATGTGTTCTTTGTGGTTGTTTAGGTGCCTACTGTCTTTCCGTTCTGGATTACGACAACGTCAAGGGTCTAAATGTCAAACATTACAAGATCCGGAAGCTGGACAGCGGGGGATTTTACATCACGTCGCGCACACAGTTCAGTACTTTACAGCAGCTGGTCAACCATTACCGCCGTGAGTCGCTTTCTCATAGACGCCTGCTTCTTTCTGAATGTCTGTGAAGGGAAGCGATGCAGACTGCTATTTCTGGAAGTGGGAACTTTAGTTGTTGAAAAAATAAAAAGACCGTTAGAACTATAAATAAACAAAATGCATAAAGTTTGCTTCTTCTGTTGCCCTAAAAGTAGTGTTAATAATAGGCTCTAAAACCCTTCTAAGATGAAATAATAAATGTATTTTGATTATCACATTTCAGTTATTTATAAGTTATGAATATTAGTATTTTGTATTAATATAGTATTACTCATTATAAATAATAATAATATAATACTATATAAATATGCATAATAATTATAATAATACAAATATTATATAAAAAAACTTCTATTTTGGATGCGATTAATCGTTTAACCACTCATTTTTACTACTTAACTTGTTGATGTGGTTGATTAAATTGTTTATTTATTAAGCTAGAATAAGTTATAAAGTATAAGTATTATATAGTAAGTTGTATAAGTATTTACTTATTTTTTATTCTATTTAAATGTATTATTTATTTTAAATAATTTAACAATACATAAAATATTAATATTCTTTTTAACTTTATTAAATTATTTAATAAAATGAAATATAAAAATAATAAATTATATTTATTTACTTTTTTTAATAAAGAATTTTAATAGTATTAATAATAATAATAGATTTAATTTTAACTTTCTAATTTAGTTAAATTGGCATTTTTAATTTAAATTTTGCAACAAAAGCATCTTTGTGCATTAATATAAAATCAGAATGAACCCATTTTCTAAAAAATAGAATGTTTTTTTTAAGAGAAAAACAAAACATAAACACGCTCCTTTCTGTCTGTCTGTCACAGAGCACTCAGACGGCCTGTGTCACTGTCTGACTGACGTGTGTCCCGTGCTGAAGCCTCAGACTCAGGGCCTGGCACGGGACGCCTGGGAGATCCCACGGGACTCTCTGAAACTGGACGTCAAACTGGGCCAGGGCTGCTTCGGAGAGGTCTGGATGGGTAAGACTTCTTCTTTCAACTTCCCTCTATCAAAAACCAAAGCTTTGTGAGTTAAATAAGAAGTTCACCAGCACAACATACCACAGCTGCGTTCACTGTGTCTTTTTCTCCCATCAGGCACTTGGAACGGCACGACACGCGTGGCCATCAAGACCCTGAAGACTGGCACTATGTCTCCTGAGGCCTTCCTGCAGGAAGCGCAGGTGATGAAGAAACTCCGGCACGAGAAGCTGGTGCAGCTTTACGCCGTCGTCTCGGAGGAGCCCATTTACATCGTCACTGAGTACATGGGACAAGGTCAGTACAGAGATCCAGTGAACTATATTGGGCTAACGTTGTGTAAATAGAGCATGAAATCTTCTGCCAGTAAAAGTGTGAATGGAGATGTGACGCTGTGATTTCTGCGTTCACAGGAAGTCTGCTGGATTTCCTGAAGGGTGACATGGGGAAAATGCTGCGGTTGCCTCAGCTTGTGGATATGGCCTCTCAGGTACTTTCACACTGACATTATATGATAGGATATCTAGTAATGAAATCGCAAAGAAAAATAAACAAACAGTTTTGATACTTAAATAAAAAGTAATATAATTGGAAACGTTATATTAGAAAAATGTACGTTACTGATCAAAAGTTTGGGTGCTGTAAGATGTTTTGAAAGACATCTTATGCTCATCAAGACTGCATTTATTTGATTTAAAAAAAAATACAGTAAAAAACTGTAATATTATGAAATATTATTGCAATTTAAAATAACTGCTTTCCATTTGAATATATTATAAAATGTAATTTATTCCTGTGATGTAAAGCTGAATTTTCAGAGTCACATGATCCTTCAGAAATCATTCTAATATACTGATTTGCTGCTCAAGAAACATTTATTATTATTTTTATCAATGTTGAAAACAAATGTGCTACTTAATATTACATTTTGTTGATTTTTTTTCAGAATTGTTTAATTGAAATTGACAAAAAATTTTCTGATTAACATTTGAATATAAAATTATATTATTTATTATATTACACATTTTCTTTAATAAAAATAATTTACACATGACTCCAAGACTGACTAAAATAGCCTCAAATCAATTTTAGTTAAAATGTTCGAATCTTACAACCGACTGTATTAAACATGAAAATGCCAATACATAACAATAGCAATGACCCTAGGCTGCTCTGAAACATTAGATAATACATTTGCAATAAATAGATAAACAAAATGTAGTTCCTCTAGCTCTAACTGTACAGCACCAATGCCAAAGTCATTATCTTGAAAGCAATGTAAGTCACTTTGGATAAAAGTGTCTGCCAAATTCATAAATGTAAATGTAATTAAATTAAACACTCACAGAGTAAAACAAATCGAAATAAAAAAACGATATAACCTGTATTGAAGAAACTATATTTAGAGACTTGAATACTGTTGAGCGCATCACTAAAAACAGCGTAGTGGTGGCAGTTTTTGCATGGCCAAGCGCCGCTGTCATTGTCTTCATAATGTGTATGAATCTGTTTCTATTCTGTGGATACTCTGGAGGGCGGCACCGAGCCCGGCGGCGTTATAATTGATGTGTTGTCCTCAGGTCGCCTCTGGAATGGCGTACGTGGAAAGAATGAACTATGTGCACAGGGACCTCAGGGCTGCCAACATCCTGGTGGGTGATAACCTGGTGTGTAAAGTGGCTGACTTCGGCCTCGCTCGACTCATAGAGGACAACGAATACACGGCCAGACAGGGTGAGCAGGAGCACTCCATGTTCTTCACATCTTCAGTTGTTTCCTGAGGCCGTAACGTCTCCGTCTCATTTTCAAGACTTAATGCTGTTGCCTTTTCTGCGCTTTGACCTTAATTGAATCAGTTTAATCATGATGACAGGCCTCTCTTAAATCATTATTACAACAGGAGCCAAGTTCCCCATAAAGTGGACTGCACCAGAGGCGGCGCTTTACGGCCGCTTCACCATCAAATCTGACGTGTGGTCGTTTGGGGTCTTACTGACGGAGCTGACGACCAAAGGCAGGGTGCCTTATCCAGGTACTGCTCTACAGTCAAATATAATCAACGAGAGTCACCGGCTCACCTTATTCAAGTGTGTGTGTGTGTGTGTGTGTGTGTGTGTGTGTGTGTGTGTGTGTGTGTGTGTGTGTGTGCATGTGTGTGTGTGTGTGTGTGTGTGTATACATCCTAAAAAACATGTTTTTTATTTTTAACAATAGTAATAATGAATTCATGTATTCCATTTTTTTTAAAGAACGGAACGGTACATTATTGTTATTGTTCTTTTTAAAAAGATGGAATAAATAAATAATGTATTATTATTAAAACAAGTTTTTTGAGGATTTTTCACAGACAGGTTATAATATAATCATTTGTAAGAAATAAATAAAATATAAATAGACTTATTATTATTATTCATATTGAGTCCAATGCAGTTTTTTATCTTTAAAAGTTTTTATACTTTTAAACTTACAAAACGATTACATTCAAATTATTTTAACTTAGAAATATTCACATTAAATCCAACACATTGAGTTTAAATATTTTTGTTTATAAAAAATAATACATCTTTTTGAGTTGTTGTTATTATTATTATTATTATATTTCCAAATGATTCACATTGAGTCCACTGCAGGGTTTTCATCTCTAAAAAAATGTATGCTTTTAAACTTAAATTACATTCAACACAGTGAGTTTATTATTATTATATTTCAATTTTATATTTAAAAGAAAAAAAAATGTTTTGAGGGTGTGTTTATGATAATATAACACATAATATTGTCATATTAAATAACATTTTAAAGAGCTCTCTCCTCAAAGGGCACATGACAACATTTAGGTTGTTCCTCCCTGCTGACAGCCCACATCCTCTGCCTGGTTCAAATGTTCCATGCCACTTTCTGCACCACATCTGACACATTCTGACCCACATCCACTCTGTTTGACGTGTCTCCTCCGCTCAGGTATGGTGAACCGGGAGGTGCTGGACCAGGTGGAGCGCGGCTACAGGATGCCCTGTCCCGCCGAGTGCCCCGAATCCCTGCACGAGCTGATGCTGACCTGCTGGCGCAAGGAGCCCGAGGAGCGGCCCACCTTCGAATACCTCCAGAGCTTCCTGGAAGACTACTTCACCTCCACTGAACCACAGTACCAGCCGGGCGAGAACCTCTAGAGATGCAGATCCAGTCAAGTGTGTGAGCAGCGAAAAGGATATCATTTCCCTGACCGGGAAAACGAACGCGGGATGTTTGTGGCATAACCCAAACAATACCGATCCACACGGGACAACAACATCGCATCCGGCTAAATCAGCCCCGTATCGGGTTTTCACATGGTCTCAGTGTTACAGCATTATAATCGCATGTTTTTCCACTTTCATCGCAGACGAGCTGCAAACAGCAAGACAAGATTCATCTTTTCTGCAAAGAAATTCAATAACAAATCGCTTCTTCAGCCGCCGTCTCTGCTGATAATTGTTGCGAGGCTTTATTTCCGAAGCTCTGCGGATCGATCCCTAGCTGTTTCCCTGACCTCGATATACCACTACTTCTCTCCTAAACTCTTTTAGCGGATGCTCCAGATCTGTCATTCATCCTCCTCCCACAATCCCTCTCTTCTATCCTCTCCCATCCCCCCACGAACCCCCGAAGCGTCAGCTCCATGGTGTTCGTCGTGAACCCTGCTCAGATGGACGAGGTTTGATGCCTCTGTGACTGCACAGACGTTCCCGTTAATGTCTTCCAATAGATATCCAGGGTCTGTATCTGAACGTGGTATTTTATGACTTTTAATGCTAGAAATGAGCTTTTGTCCCACTATGTTTGTTGGTTTCTTTTGTATCAACCTGGATCAACTGGAATAAGAACGTGATTGGTTGAACACTGGTCACATGATTGAAATTCGTTCTGAATTCTGAAATGATGAAAACGAAACACTCTTCCTTTTGATATGGACTCAAATAGAGAATCGTTCAGAATGTGGTTTCATTTGATACAGTTATTCTACTCTTCTAGTATTCGAAACAACTACTGGTAAATAGCATTTGTCTTTGTTTAAAGCAGATCCTACTTTGTGTGCCAATACAAAGGGAAAAATGAATTTTGTACTGTTTTATTATGTGGCAAATGTATTTTTATTAATGCTTTTTAACAAAGAGGATGAGCAGGCTTTGTAACTAGAATTTAAAGGAATAGTTCACTGAAAAAAAAGAAATGTGTCATTTTCTAACCCTCATGTCATGTAAAACGCAAACAGAGATGTTTAGATGCATGTTCATGCTGCTCTTTTCCATATAAAGTACTTTTACGTTTATTGCATTAGAGAAACGTCCTCTAAATGTTTCTTTTTGCATCCCATGGCAAAAATAAAGTTTGGAATGACATAAGGGTGAGTAAATGATGACAATTAACATTTTTACACTGCAAAAAATATTTTCTTCCTTAGTATTTTTGTCTTGTTTTCCCATTACAAATATCTTAACATTCATAAATCAAGCGAAATTATATAAAATAGTTGTTTTCTGAAATTAAGTGACGTTTAAAGCAAGAAAAATATCTGGCAACTTGTTTTCGCCTTATAATGAAGTATTTTTCTTACCCAATTGTCAGATATTTTTGTCTCGTTTTAAGCCTAAACTCACTTAATTTTGATCTACTTTTTTCAGAAAACTAAAAGTTTTTATCAACAGTATTTTGCTTCTCAAGTTGATTTAAGAATGTTGAATTATTTGTACTGGATAACAAGACAAAAACCCTGAGGAAGAAAATCTACTTTTGTAGTGTCTGTGAACTATTGCTTTTATCACTCATGAATATTGTTCAAGAGATGTTTAAACTGACTCCTCAAAGCTTGTTAAATGCTTGAATTTCAAATGTTTTTATCTTTTTGAGACAAAGTCTGACACATGCCGTCAAAGTGGCCAATATGTTAATATGCAAAATAGCCATTGTTATATATAATTGTGGGTAACGACCTCAATCCCATCGCTACTGCTTTAAAGATCCACAGAAAGCCATGCACCTTGTCTGTGAGGTGTTAGTGATGGTCTGAGATACCTGAATAAATAATAGAATCACTGCTGAGACAATGTAGAATGAAATAGATTTGAGCTGTAGGGATGTTCGTGCTGATACGATGATGGTAAGGGTTTGGAAATGTCCCGATGAGTTGTTTAGAATGGCATGCAGCTGTAATCGCGGTACTTTAGCTGGTAGACGCCTGTCGATATTCTGTAAATACTTCCGTATGTAAATATTATTTTCATATTTATTCATATTGCCTCAGTTTATTTTCAGCAGAGCTTTGCTTGTTTCTCCCCGTAAGATCAATGTTATAGGTAGACGTTCGGTCCTGTGTGAAGCTGATTGCAAATAATCCTAGTTGCATTCTGCAAATCCGGTTTTCCTACAGCAACTGAATGCATAGAGAAGCAGCCAATCACGAAACGGGATTCACAGATTCAAGTCGCTTTCTTTATTTTTATTTACAGTAAGATAAGCCTTTAAGAATCATTTCTTTAGGTGTGACTTTAGCACTAAAGTATTGTTTTATTATTACCTTTGAACTGTTTTAACTTGCAATAAATCTGCTGTTGATTTTGAAGGTAGTTACTGTAAAGTAAACTGCACTGTACGCATCGCTCTGATCGTAATGTGACTTACGGAGGATATTCGACGATGGATGGACGATGGCGTGTTCTTGCTGTAGAACTGGAAAATTAAATTATGACAAGTTAACCTGGTCAGATCTACAAGTAACCACAATTTTAGTGCATCCCCATCTAATGTATTCAAACTATGCAGTTGTGTTTCTATGAGTTGCGTGTCTGTATTTTAACTGCAGTTGCTCACAATCAGTTCCAGGTACTTGCTCCCAGTGTACGGTTCTGCAATGACTGGTTTCAAAATATGAAATAACACTGAAATGAGATTTGTACTTAAAAAAAATTATGACATGGTGTTATCTTTTTTTTTTTTTTTAAGTGCAATAAACTGTTTCTAAAGCTTGGATTTAAGCACAAGAGTATTTTTACTACGCAACTTGTTTTAAAGGAATAGTTCACTCAGAAATTACAATTAATAATCCAAGGAGTGTTTCTTCATCAGATTTGGAGAAATGTATCATTTCCTTACCAGTGGGTCCTCTGCAGTGAATGGGTGCCGTCAGAATGAGAGTCCAAACAGCTGATAAAACATCACAGTAGTCCACATGTAACCCACATCTCTGCAGTACATCAGTTAACATCTTGTGAAGCAAAATATATTTTGTTGGCAAGAAACAAATCCATCATTAAAACTTTTTTTTCAAACCAGCTAAAATACAAGTCCTCTATCCATAATACTGCTTTCTTCAGTGAAAAAGTCATTTTGTCTGAATCAGGAGAGAAATATGCACAGATCAAGCACTGTTTACAAGCCAAAACAGTTCAAAACAAATATGTCTGTGGAAAACAGGAGATGGACTTTTTCACTGGAGGAAGCGTTAATTGGTCAGAAGTGACAGTTTAAATGTCTTATTGATTGATTTGTTTCTTACAAACACGTAGCTTTTTACTCCACTTTAAGATGTTTACTGGTGGACTGGAGTCGTGTGGATTATTGTGATGTTTTTATCAGCTGTTTGGACTCTCATTCTGACGGCACCCATTCACTGCAGAGGATCCATTGGTGAGCAAGTGATGTGATGATAATTGTTTTTCCAGATCTGTTCCCCTGAATTAACAACTCATCTACATCTTGGATGGCGTGAGGGATTTTCAGAAAATGCTCATTTTGGGGTGAACTATTTTACCTTTAAGTTTGAATGCCCTGATTATTTTCCTTGACAAAAATAGAGATTATTAACCTGGCCATTCCTTGTTAATGTTTTACAGCTGATTCTATAAGGAAATGCAGAAAAATCTAGCCTCAATCATTTTCTGTTATTTGCTAAGCAGAGAGTTAAAGGAATGCAATAGGGTGTGATCTTAATAATTCACATTAATACGTTGTCTGTAAGAAGAAGTGAACCTGCAACATTTGTGTAATTAGCACAGATCTGGGCAAATACATACATGCTGTGATATATGATTATTACCCTTGAATTATGCTTGCTCATATTGATTATAATGATAATAAACTTAATTGATATAGCGTATTCTACTATAAGTGAAAAGTGAAATTAATATACAACGGCCCTTAAAAGCATTTTAAGTGTGGTGAATAAGTTCCATATATGCATATATGTACTCCAAGAAGAGCAGTTCTTAATCAGTAATATATAAAGCTAATAGCATGATTTTATGATATTAGAGAAGCTCAGTCTCTTCATTTTTTAAATAGTTATAGGGTAGATTTTACTTGGATTTTATTTTTATCATGCAAGTATTTATTTGTTTAATTTATTATTTTTAATGAATTAATTTATTTGTAATAATTTACCATGATGATGATAAATTGAAATAAAAATGACCAAAACGCGTCGCTCCCACTGAATACCAACAGCGAGCGGCACACGACTCCCTAATGTGACGTAATATGACGCGATGATGAAAAAAAAAGTGAACAAAAAAAGCATCACATTTTCTTCTAAATTTGTGCCCTCACATCCTGGAAAACACTTTCAAATCCTGCTTTAATGGTTCATATGGTATTTTCATACAAGGTTATATATATTCATTTGGAAAAATGTTTTACCTGCAATATACACTTTAAAGTGCTGTAATGCAAAAAAGCTCTCTTTATGAATTATGAGTTTGTTAGCCTCAATATCTATAAATAAAGACTTTAGATGACATGAAACTGTAATAGATGCGAAATAAATGCGAAAGGCCTAGATGGGGAGGGGGTGTTGTCTGCTGTCCCCACCAATGGCACAATGCAAAATTTGTGTCTAATTGACTGTTGTGTTTGGTCAATAAATATCAGATATTATCTATCTGAAAGCCAGTTTATTGTCCTCTAGCGACACCTACTGTTATGTAACGTAAACTGCCATATTTACATCCGGTTGAACCATACACTGTACAGGTTATCTGAGTAATCTCGCTTGTGTTGGACTTCAGTTAGATATTAAGTCTACATCCCACACTGCTTTATTCATGATCTTACCATTACATTATATCATTTTGAAGGGCTATCTTTTGATATTTAACTTTCAACTTTTTAGAACGCAGAATTTTTAGAACTTCAGAAGTTTAATAAAAACTTTAGAAGTTTAATAAAACGTTTTTAAAAGACCAACTTGTTAGTACAGACTGTGAATAAAGCTTTTGACCGAATTCTGTTCAAAAGTGAAAGTTGGTGTTGCCAAAATAACCTTGTAAAAACCCATCCTGCTTCTCTGAAACTCTGCAACAGTGTCTGAAAATAAATTCGAAAGTCATAAACTGAGCAAAAGATAGGTCTGCCCTGCCCTGCCCTGTGGTAATAACCTTTGCTTCTATGCATTACCCGGAAAAGTTACTTAAGAATCAGACTATGGAATATGTTTACCTTATGAATATTAATTACGTCCTGATGACGTTGAAACCTCCTCTGGTCCAGAAGGGACGTCAAATCTCTTCCCTAATTAATATTTATTATTCATTTTTAATCAAACCTTAAGTAAACAGATTTTATTGTTATTACATTTACATTTATGCATTTAGCAGACGCTTTTATCCAAAGCGACTTACAGTGCATTCAGGCTATACATTTTTTGTCAGTACATTACAGTTATTATTATGTTATTAGATAATATGACAAACGTGTACAAATACTGGATAAACACGTATTCATTTAATGAACTTTGATTTGCATATGTAAACAAAGCAAACATTAAAACACATTTATAAAATAACGTTTCGCAGTAGAAAAAAAATCCAACAGCGTAAAGAACACTAGAAAAACTTAGCGTCTGCCTTTTAGCCAATCAAATCGTCGAAAGTCACTTTATGTAATTAATATTCATGAGCCGTGCCTTCTCCTGGTAACGTTAGGATTCAAAGCAGACGAGCCGCCGCACGCAGGTGAGTCAAAATCGCAGAGAGGTAAACAAGGAGGTACAACTGGTTTGAAAGTATCCTAAACTGCTTACAAGGTAATGTTTCCTTTGATTAACTCTAATCACAGAGTTGTCCGGTCAGTCGATTAACGTTAATTACTAAACCAGCAAATGTAACGTAAGTTTAGTGAGCGTTGCACAGCGTGAAGGAGAAAGAATCACGCTAATATGAACTTGTGATGATATGATGTGCTTATAAAGTTGTTACAGTGAATACATGGTTCTGCGTGTTTAGATAGACTGATTAATCTTGTTTTTTACACTGTTTTCACAAAGCGGAATCTTGAAAAATATCAACAATAATACACGCAACTTATCAAATAAGAGTCACCTTTTCTGAGTTTTGGGTCTTTAATATGTTTATTCCGGGTTATAGATAATGAGCACATGCCAATACATGTTTTAAAAGTGTTCCGACATGTTTTTTAACATATTAGTTTAGTACTTTGTAAATACTATGGTAGGCTATGTGAAGATGATAATCTGTACTCATTTACTGTACCATAGTTTATATAAATCTATATCTGAAACAATCACTGTACCATGGTACCAGTTTTGGATTACCATGCTGTAAATACCACTGTACATGGAATATGAGCATACTAGGCTACAGCGATTATATTGAGACATGGTGCTTTCTCTTTCTGTGTTTCAGATTTTCTCACTGAAAAGCTGTAATATTACACGCACTGACTAGTATAATCATTTTTCTGTTTAGTGTTGTTTTGTGGTTTGTGTTTTGCTTGCATACGTTTAAGCATTGTTTTTCTGTAAAAGCGCCGTCTTCTTTGCAGACGCGTGAAAGCCACACTTAGCCTGTTTCCTGAGATAAAGCCCCTTTGGGATGTTGCAGAAACTTGTTGGTGGTGACGTGTGTGTGTGTGTGTGTGTGTGTGTGTGTGTGTGTGTGTGTGGTGTGTGTGTGTAGTGTGTTGGGTAACACAACTTTTCATGTAGCTGAAACTGATGACTGATCAGTGCAGGGGGAAATTCTGCGCTATAAAATGATGTAGATTCCTTATCCAAAACTCTCAGAACAAATGTACAAAAGCTGTCACTGGGGCGGTACCGTTTCAAAAAGTACACCTTTGTACCTAAGGGGTCCATAGTGGTACCTTAAAAGTATACTGAACAAAATTATAAATGCAACACTTTTGTTTTTGCCCCCATTTTTCATGAGCTGAACTCAAATATCCAAGACTTTTTCTATGTACACAAAAGGCCTATTTCTCTCAAATATTTTTCACAAATCTGCCTAAATCAATTTAGAGTGGCCTTTTATTGTGGCCAGCCTAAGGCACACCTGTGCAATAATCATGCTGTCTAATCAGCATCTTGATATGCCACACCTGTGAGGTGGATGATTATCTCGGCAAAGGAGAAGTGCTCACTAACACAGATTTAGACAGATTTGTGAACAATATTTGAGAGAAATAGGCCTTTTGTGTACAAAAAAAGTCTTAGATCTTTGAGTTCAGCTCATGAAAAATGGGGGAAAATCAAAAGTGTTGTGTTTATAATTTTGTTCAGTGTATATATTAGTACCTAAAGTGTACATATTTATACCTAAATGTACTTATGTACTTTTTTTGAAAAGGTACTGCCCCAGTGACAGCTTGTATACCTTTTTAATATGAGAGTGAACTTACTGCACTAAGTCGGTCTTAACCCTGGGACTTTAATCTTTGCTTGTGTATATTGCTGTATTTATCAATAGTGGCTGTTATCAAAATTCCATCATAGACTGTTCTCTTTAAATTTGTCTCATGATTTTATGAATTAACAGCATACAGTGCTGCTTGGACGTGTGTGAACCCCTTGCAGAATCTGTGAAAATGTGATTAATCTTAACAAAATAAGAGAGATCATACAAAATGCATGTTATTTTTTATTTAGTACTGTCCTGAGTAAGATATTTAACATAAAATATGTTTACATTTAATCCACAAGACAAAAAAAAAAGCTTAATACTGTTTCTTAATACTGTGTGTGGTTACCTGGATGATCCACGACTGTTTTTGGTTTTGTGATTGTTGTTCATGAGTCCCTTGTTTGTTCTGAACAGTTAAACTGAGCACTGTTCTTCAGAAAAATCCTCCATGTTTTGCGGAATCTTCAGTTTTCCAGCATATTTTGCATATTTGAACCCTTCTAGCTGTGACTGTATGATTTTGAGATCAACTCAAACACAACTATTAAAAAGGTTCAAACATTCACTGATGCTTCAGAAGGAAACACGATGCATTAAGAGCCTGGGGGTGAAAACATTTGAACAGGATGAAGATGTCTACATTTTTCTTATTTTGTAGAAATATATATATATTTTTCATTTTGTACTACCCTTAGGAAGCAACAGAAGATACTTGCATGTTTCCCGGAAGACAAATTAATTACAATTTACCTTGATCTTCAAATTAAAAAGTTTTCACCCCCCGGCTCTTAATGCATCGTGTTTCCTTCTGGAGCATCAGTGAATGTTTGAACCTTTTTTAATAGTTGTGTTTGAGTCCCTCAGTTGTCCTCAGGGTGAAAAGATGGATCTCAAAATCATTCAGTCACTGCTGGAAAGGGTTCAAATATCCAAAATATGCTGTAAAACTGGAGAATCTGCAAGGACATGGAGGATTCGAACTGACGTGGATCATCCGTAACCATACACAGTATAAAGAATCAAGGGTTCACAAACATTTGAAGGGGATTATTTTAATAAGTTCAACTACTTTTTTGTCCTGTGGTCTAAATGTAAATATATTTTATGTAAAATATCTTACTCAGGACAGTAGTAAGTAAAAATGAACATGCAATTTGTATGATCTCTCTTATTTTGTTAAAATTACTCCCATTTTCACAGATTCTGCAAGGGGTTCACAAACTTTCAAGCAGCACTGTATATCTGTGTGATACGTGCTCCGTCTCATGTGAATTTGGAACTGAAACACCTCTTAGTCAAATGGATGAATCTCACAAAACCTGTCAAGAACATGTCCGGGTCACATTTCTCCCGAAGTAAAGAATTCGTTTTTGATGAGGGTTTCTGACTGAAATATGTATCTGATTAAGTTTCTTAATGTGTGTGTGACTGTGTGCAGGGCTTTTTTCAATTTTATGACCCCGAAATAATATATTAACTACATTTTCCTCCATGTTATCATCATCAAAATGCGTACAGTAAATGTGTAAAAAATCAGCAAGCTATTAATGCAGTAAACGATAGTTATTATTGTTGTTATTTTTTTTTATACAGATCTGATATTCCTAAAAGCTTAGATTTTGAGCTGAAATAGAGTTTCCTGCTGCCTTCAAGATCTCGTATCTCATGCTGCAGCGATTTAGTTTATTTTACAGCATATGAAGCTACATAATACGATCAGCAATTCACTATGCAAATGTTTCATAACAATGCACAGATTTGCACCTTCCATGCAGAATCAATAAACTTTATTAATCCGTTAATGAGCCACAGGGACTGAATTTAACACAAAGCACACAATAAATGAAGCACACAATAAATGAAGCACACAATAAATGTTGTTTTATAAGTAGTGATAGCGATAGTTTAACGAAGGTGAAACCTACAAAACCTGGCAAGATCACATTTTCATTATAAAATGAAATTACTTTTCATTTCATTTTCAGGATTACTTTTCACTATAAAAAAATCTAATGTAAATAAATAATTAAATAAATATGTATTTTTATATTAAAGACAATTCTACATAATGTCAATGTAGTTTTTAAATATTATTTAAAAATGTATTATGATTGTATTTTTTGGAGAGTGAACTTTGGCTTGGACATATTCTTGACAGGTTTTTGTGAGATACACCCACTCGATTTATGAGAGGTGTTAATATGTGTCATGCTGTACCTGAACAGATGTATATTTGTTAAACGTCTCCCATCTGTTCCACATATAACAGGCCTTTATGTTCAAACAACAGCAAAACCGTATGCTGTCAACGGACTCATTTAAACTCTTTCAGCCAGGAGCCCTACCATTTGTTAAGTGTTAACATGAACAAGACATGACTTTGTTTGTTTCCAGGAAGTGATGTGTGAGAGATCATTGTCTGCGTTGCATGCTGTGTGACCGTAAAACATTCGGGAAGTGCTGCAACATTTGTTTGAAGCAAACCGTTGGCACACAGGGGGCTGATTATGGGGTTTGAACACGAAAACCCCCTGAAGTCACGTGCTGTTTTTTACACAGAAAGAGTAACAAGACGTCACTCTAAAAAAAGTTACAGTATTGAATTAACCTCACTTTACCAATGCATTACAATCAATGTTTTCTTAAACTCTTAACACCAATGATGCTTTAGATCATGCAACATTTCTAGGACTTTGTCCTTGATGTTTATCATTTCAACACGCTCAGAAGTTGAACTGGGAACCAAGAAGTAATGTGACGTCAGTAGAGATGAGGTAAAACAGGGAAATCGTTCATTAAAACAGGGATGTCACAAGAGCATAACATCATGCTTGTTCCCTCAGTATTGGGTCTGTCCTCATACCATATGTTTTAGTTACAGGCCTCTGTTTTAAAGGAAGTAGCCTACTTACAGTAGCTCAGCACACTGAGAGTCAGACCTGAGATGCTGTTAAGAGTGTCTCATTTCACTTTATCTTCTTAAGTCAAGTTTAAACTGCATTTAAAGGTAAGAGTTTATCAGTTTATATGCTACTAGATAAGTTATTTAGGATGCTAAATTTAAACATTATTAAAATGCTTTCACTTTTCATATGTGATTGAATTGAAAGTGAACTTGCTTGTTTAACTTGCCTGGTGTTTTTCAGTCATCTTTCCACAAGTGAAGTATGTATTGTATGTATCACAGTGAAAGCATGTCCAACATGACTGAAGGCAAACTTTGTGCTTTGTAAGAACCTGCATGTGATCCGGAGAGTTTGTAATGACACAGACACGTTGCGTTCATGAAACCCACAAGAGTCGCAGGTGACACTGAGTGTTGTGTTAAAATAGAATTTGCACGTACATTACTGTCACATGAAACGCTTAGCAATATATTCCACCCTGTTTTTGTACAGCCTGTGACTCACTTGGTGTGATGTTATACTCGCTTGCTTGTTTGTTGTTGTAGACAAACCTAAATCTAGTTTTGTGACATTATTATTATTAGTCATCACTACTGTCTGTTTACAGGGTTAACTTTACAATACATTGTTTCCTGCTGAAAGTTGTGGAACTTGATTCTCATTCGGGCTGAACAGTATGTGGTGCTTTTGTTCAGGCACTCGTCTCTGCAATTTATTGAATAGAATCTTTTGTTTTGTTAGAAGTTGATTTAGTTTATTATAGTAATGTTTGTTGTCTTGTGCATACTTGTAGAACATTTGGTGTGTGTGCGTCTGCGTGTGTATATATATATATATACACACACACACACACACCTGTATATTAAAATAGAATGTTAGTGCGTGTGTATGAAATATTGTTATATATTTATAACAGTATTAATATATTTTAAAATATATTTTATTCCTGGGATTAAAGCGGAATTTTTAGCATCCTTACTCCAGTCTTCAGTGTCACATGATCTTTCAGAAATCATAATTCTGATATGCTGATTTATCAATTTTGCAAACTTTTTTTTGCTGCTTAAGATTTTTTTTAAACCTGATACTTTTCAGAATTCATTGAATTCAAAAAATAAGCTTTTATTCAAAATAGAAATCTTTTGCAACAATGTAACATTATCATTCAAAAGTTTGGGGTCGGTCAATAGTTTTTTCCCTGCTTTTTTGAAATAAATTTATATTTTTATTTACCAAGGATGTGTTACATTGATTAAAAGGTGATAGTAAAGACTAAAGATTGTTAGGACATTTTTTTGCTGTAATACTGTGAATATTCATCGAATTTGAAGAAATATTAGCCATGAGTCATTTACAAAATTACCAAGGTGCTTCAACAAAAACCTTAATTTTGTGGAAAACAGTGCTCAAAATTAGAGAACAGTAACCACTGTAGCATGAAAGAAGATTGCATCTAAAATATCTGAGCGTTACAGCTGTCAAAAGTTAGTAGGAGGTGTATAGGCCCTTGCTTTGAATGACTTCAGCAGATCCGCAGCCGCAGGACATCAGTAGTTCCTCACTGCGCTGGTGTGATCTTGGTCCACTCTTCTTCCACTCTCTTCCATAGTGTGCTAACTGTAGTGGGTTTCTTAGCTGTACATTTGTTGTTTTTCTGCGGATGAGAGGATTGGTCACTGCAGACTGGGCATTTGAAGCAAAAAAAGAATGGTGTGATATTAGCTTTGTGAAATTATACCACATAAAACTACATAAAAACAGCAGACGAGCTGTGAGAACGTAGCCCACTAGCAGACTGGGCACTGAAGCAAATTTAAAAAGAATGGTGTGAAATTGTGATTATGACATGAAATTACATAAAAAACAGCAGACGAGCTGAACGTTTGAGCGCAAAGTGTACACTCTCTGACAGCAGGTGAGCAGCAGTGGTGAAGCAGCATCACAGCTCCCCCCCCCCCCCCCCCGAATGTAAGCAGGTGGTGCTCATGGGACAGCAGCAGCGCTCCATGAGAAACTGATCTAAATTAAGTTAGTTTATGCTAAAATGAAAACTTATTTCCATTTGAATTAAGTTGATTGTTCTGAGCCCACTGGCAGAAATGATGCCCCTTTTTAAAATCATACATTAACTTGTTACTTTAACTTTTTTTCAAAACTTTGAAGTGATGCTAATACAAATTATTTGTATTAGCATTACTTCAAATTGTTGAAAAAAAAGTGAAAGTAAAAAGTGCATCTGATCCATTTACATTTAGAGAACATATTATATATCATTTCATTTTTTCCTTAAATTATCTTTACTTAACTAAACCCTGTGGATGCATACATTTGATATTATAATTGAACCGTTGCAGAAGAATAGTCGTGACAGAAAGCAATTCAGACAAATGAAATGCAAAAGAGAGATGCTTCTTCGTACAAATTATGACAGAATGTCTTGTTATTTAATCAGTCTTGCTTTCTTTGTCACCCCTATGATTTTGGATTTGTTCACATTGAAAATCCATCAATTCATTTCCTATGAACTTGGATCTGTACTAGTTCCAGTGAACTATCAGTTATACTGGAATATATCAGCCAAGACTTTTTTTTCTTTCTAAAGAAGAAACGTAGGTGTTGCTTTTACATGCAGAACTGCTATTGGTGGATGCAAAGGTGTTGTATTTGTTTGTTGCCAAGGTGTTTTTAGTGCGCGGGTATTTTGAGAGGCTTGTTAGATCAAGTTTTCATGTCTATATTAAATTGTGGTTTCTAGATATGACTCAGGTCTCTCCTTCATTGAAGCTTATAGGGTTATTTACCTCTGAAAAAAATACATTTATTAATTTAGCAAACGCTTTTATCTAATAAAGCGACTTAAAAATGAGGAATGTAAATTGTGATTACTGAGAGATTTGAGATATCTTTCCTTCTTGTAGCACAAATACTGGTTGAGTTACACATCAAACTTAATGTTCAGAGGTTGTTTAAAAACCTTTTACGTCAGAGACTTTCGTAATGCTCTTTTAGTTTGAAATCTGTCTGTAAACACTCTCTCTTGTCTCCGCAGCTCATCTAGCAGGCTCCAGGCCTTTCCCGTCACAATGGTCATCGAGCTCGACTCTGTCGATCCCAGCCACACACTGTTTGAAAGCTTTGCCCAGGCGCAGACATGTAAAGAAACACAGCAGAGCTTCATCGAACTCTGCCGCCACCTGGAGGTCGAGCCCAGGGACTACAAGCACTTCTACAGCAAGCTGAAGGACAGACTCAACTACTGGAAAGCCAAAGACCTCTGGCAGAAGATCGACAAGAGAGGCGCCCATCCGGACTATGAACAGGGCCAGGCGTGTCTCCAAAACAAGGTACCAGAAATGACCTGAGAAATGTTAGATATATGCATCTATAAAGTTGGAAATGTAACCCGGTTTCTCTCTCTGTGTTAGTGTTTAGTGCTGGGTGCGGGTCCATGTGGTCTCAGGACAGCGATTGAATTGGCTCTACTAGGCGCTCAGGTAGTCGTTTTGGAAAAAAGAGCGTCCTTCATGAGGAATAACGTCCTGCATCTGTGGCCGTACACCATTCGGGACCTTCTCAACCTCGGTGCAAAGAAATTCTACGGCAGATTCTGCAGTGGATCCATTCATCACATAAGTGAGCATCTATATGTTTTTCTGATTTTGTTGTTGTTTTAGTTTACCAAATTAATTGCAGTCAACGTGAACGACAGTCATAAGCAAATTTTGCTTCCAAAATGTATTTAAAGACCCAAGGATTTGAGAATATCTGAAATAAATATATGTTTGAAAGAAGTCTCTTATGGTCATCAAGGCTGTATTTATGTGTTAAAAAACATTGTGAAATATTATTACAATATCAAATAACTGTTTTCTATTTGATTATTTTGTTCAGTGTAATTTATTCTTGTGATGCCATGCTGAAATTTCATTCAAAAATCACTCTAATATGCTGATTTGCTGTTCAAGAAACATTTATTATTTTTGATGTTAAAATCAGTTGTGCTGTTTAATATTTTTGTAAAAATTATTTTTGATTAAAAAGTTCAAAAGAACAGTGTTTATTTAAAGAACAAATCATTTGTAATAAATGTCTTTACTGTCATTTTTATCAATTTCATGGATCATTTTGGAATGAAAGTTTTAATTTACTTAAAAAGAGTTTATCAAGATTGATTGGATTGTGAAATGTTCAAATATGATATTATTGGTTAATATATTTTCTGGTCCACGGGGAATCTGCTTTAGAGACAGGGCAAGTTATTACATTTGATGAAAGATTATGAAAACATTTGTTTAGAATAGTGTGCATTAATGAATTGTTTACAATAGGACCTGGAAGGTGTATTTAAAAAGTGAATATAGTCAAAGTGAATCTTCAAGAAGTTCTTCTCTTATAATGCATAGCGTAAATTGAGGTATAGTAATGAGGTCTGTGTTTCTCCAGGTATCCGTCAGCTGCAGTTGATTCTGCTGAAACTGGCCCTGATTTTGGGGGTTGAGGTGCACACAGGTGTGACCTTTGAAGGTCTGCAGGAACCATCAGGATCCACAGGTACAAACCAGCTTTAGTTATCACGGGAGATTGAAAGATCTGCAGTCGTGTAGATAAACATAACGTTTGTCTGTTAACTCTTACTCTCGTATCTCTTTCTCTCAGGATGGAGGGCTCAGGTGTCTCCTGCGTCCCACACAGCTGCTGCTTTTGAGTTTGATGTTTTTATTTCAGCTGGAGGGGGAAGATATGTGCCTGATGGTAAATAAACCTCTACGCAGATGAGTGAATTCCATGAAAATCACTTTGTGCTAAAAGCTTTGAGTATTTGTATCATTTTATCTTTGTATTTATTTTTATTTTTTTTTTATATATTTTATTTATTAAATAAAATGTTATCTTAAAAATTAATATTTTTTTGTTGTAAAACCCTCCTTATTCAAGTCACTTGTTTATTTATTTATTTATAAGGTAAGTTTAGAAAACAAATTTAATTTAACTTTATTTTGTAGAACAAAAAAACTGTAAACAAAATATATTTTTTGTTCTAAAAACGTTCCTTATCCAAGTCACTTCGTACGAAATACTTTAATTTAGTTTTTTTATTTAATTTTTTATTTAATTTAATTTATAATTTTATCTTGAAATCGAATGACTTTTTATGTTATAAAAATCCTCTTTATCAAAGTCACTTTGTACTATTTTTTAGTTATTTATAAGGTGAGTTTATATATTTTTTATTTTACTTTATTTTGTAGAATGAAAAATAATATTTATAAAAATCTATCCTTATCCAAGTCACTTTATACGAAATACTGTTTAAATTATTTTATTTAGCTTTTAATTAAATGCAATAAAAATATATTTTTATATTGTTGTAAAAACCTACCTTATCCCAGTCACTTTGTACTAAATACATGTATTATTTTTTATTATACTATAATTTTTTTATTTGAATGACACTTTCTCACTGTTGTTTTCCTCATGTTACTTCAGGTTTTAAGATAAAGGAGCTCAGGGGAAAGTTAGCCATCGGTCTCACTGCAAACTTCGTAAACCGCCACACTAAAGAAGAGGCTCGGGTGCAAGAGATCAGCGGCGTGGCCCGAATATACAACCAGAAGTTCTTCCAGGCGCTCCAGTCTGAGATCGGTACAGCTTCACAGCTTCTTCATCTCATTCAGAATATACCACAGACTGTTTACATTCAAAATATTTAGAAATCATTGTTTTCTTTTTGTTCAATTTAGCTATCTATTAACAACAGTTTTGGGTTACACTTTATTTTACGGTGTCCTTGTTACAGTGTAATTATACATTTAAGTACTGAGTAATGTTAATTAACTACATGTACTTACTATAGCGTTAGGGTTTAGCTTGGTGTTACTTGCATGTAATTATGCTAAATTAATTGTAAGTACATGTGACGTGTAACAAGGACACTTTAAAATAAAGTGTTACCCAGTTTTGTCTCCAAAATATAAAAAGTAAACCCGCACACACTTTATTCTCTGTCCTGTCGTTTGTCATGTTTTCCAGGCGTTGATCTAGAGAACATTGTCTACTACAAAGATGATACTCACTATTTTGTGATGACTGCAAAAAAGGGAAGCTTGTTAAAAAAAGGAGTGATAAAGCAGGTATGACACACTGAAACACATTCAAAGACCTGAGGCTTTGAGGATATCTTATAACAGAGCCTAGGAACGCTTGAAAAGAGGCCATGATTGTATCAGCAGAGGTGATACTTCAGGCGCTTCAACCCGTTTCCAGCTCACATTTACACTTACAAAACACATTTATCAATCCTCACAGCTATTCTTGTCCTCTTTCGTCACTGTATTCTCACTGGAATAACTGCAGACAGTTGCTATTTGTGTTCTCTTAGAAATGCAACCAATACATTTATGCTCAAAGGGACTACAAATTAAATAAAGAGTAATATTGTGAAATATTATTACTGGTTAAAATAGCTGTTTTCAATTTAAATAAACTAAATATATTGTAAAATGTAATTTATTCATGTGATGCAAAGCAACATTTTCAGCATCATTACTCCAGCCCTCAGTGTCACATGATCTTTCAGAAATCATTCTAATATGCTCGAGAAACATTTCTGATTATTATCAATGCTGAAACAACAAGACTAGCTGCTTCTCGTTCTCAGGACTTTTCTGATGTCAATCAGCTGCTCGCACCTGCAAACGTCAACCAGGAGGCCCTGCAGAAGTACGCATACGAAGCCGCTGACTTCTCCACAGATCACATGCTGCCGGACCTGGAGTTCACGAAGAACTACGCGGGCCATCCGGACGTGGCCATGTTTGACTTCACCTGCATGCACAGGGCAGAGAACGCCTCTCTGGTGAAGGAGAGGAAGGGGAAGAGACTGCTCATCGCGCTGGTGGGAGACTCTCTAGTAGAGGTGTGCTATATTTCAGAACTCTACTTTTATAAAGTTTTCAAAACTAGTCTTTTTTATAATAATATAAATAATTTAATCATTTTAATATAATGTGTGATTTTTCTATGGAAAATTAGAATTTTATTGTAAACACTGTTTATTGGCCATCAAACTAACTAAAACAGCTAAATATAAATATTGGCCATGTTTTGTTTTATGTTTATTTTATTAATTGAATTGATTCATTCTTCTGCAGCCGTTTTGGCCTCTGGGGACCGGCATTGCTCGTGGTTTCCTGGCTGCGTTTGACACGGCGTGGATGGTCCGGAGTTGGGGAAAAGGTGTGCCCCCCCTGGAGGTGTTGGCGGAGAGGTACAATTTACAATTTTACACCATTTATAATATTACAAAAAAATATATATTTAAAAAAAATTGTTCTTTTTATCTTTCTATTAATTAAAGAATCCTTTAAAAATAGTATGTCAGTTTCTATACACACATTAAGCAGCACAACTGTTTTCATAATTGATAATAATAAGACATGTTTCTTGAGCAGCAAATGTGCATATTAGAATGATTTCTGAAGGATCATGTGACACTGAAGACTGGAGTAATGATGCTGAAAATTCAGCTTTGATCACAGGAATAAATTACATTTTAAACTATATTTAAATAAAAATCAGCTACTTTAAATTATATTATTTCACAATATTACTGTTTGTAATCTATATTTTTGATAAAGTAAATGCAGCCTTGGCAATCATAAGAGACTTAATTACAAAAAACATTAAAATCTTATCCACCTCAAACTTATGAACTGTATGTATCAATATAAAATGCATGTATGAGTCAGTGCAATAGTGAGTGACGCTGTGCGTATGTTTTACAGGGAGAGCGTTTATCAGTTACTCTCTCAAACGACTCCAGAAAACACCAGCAAGAACTACGCCGCCTACTGCATCGATCCATCCACACGTTACCCAAATATCAACCTGTCCTCTATCAAACCCGTGCAGGTCAAACACACAGTCCTAGACGCACACTTACACACATGCAAAAGCTGCCTGAAATAATGTAACGAGCGATGGAAGTGTTTTTAATGAAGACCGTTTGTGTTCAATTTAAAGATCAAACGTCTATTTGACATAGAGGGTGGTAAAGCCAAGAAACCGACGAAACCCATCTTAAAAACTAAACCTAAAAGAGGTAAGTGCCATACGACACACACCTTAACTTATGTATACTTATAAGTGTGTATATATGCATGACTGTGTGTGTTATGTGTAATATATATATAGCCACTTTTTTTCAATATTGTTTTCAATAATATGCAATATTCTGTTGACATCTCAAAAATGAACTGCTGATCAGTGATGATCTGAATTGGTGTGTTCAGACTCCATCAGGCGTCTGGAGGATCTGCTGTCCTGGTGTCAGAAGAACACAGCGGGGTATGAACATGTGAAGGTGAAAGACCTGAGTGAGTCCTGGAGGTCTGGGATGGCTCTCTGCGCTCTCATCCACAACTTCAGACCTGAACTCATGTAAGATCACCTTAACCAACAGCGAACAAGAATATCAGTGTCTGGTTAAACATGCAGAGCTCAGCTTTGCTGAGAAAAGGTATAGCTAGATACAGAAAGTTTGAGGTCAATAAGATGTTTTTTTAAAGAAATTAATACTTTTATTCAGCAAGGATGCATTGTTAATCAAATAATTCTGAAAACAAAATAACAAGGACCCCGCAAAGTTTCCATAACTGGAGTATTCAGCTTTACCATCACTGAATACATTACATTTAAAATATATTCCAAAAGAAAACATTTATTTCAATTTGTAATATTATTTCACCATAGTATTGTTTTTACTGTATTTTGGATCAAATAAATGCAGCCTTGGTGAGCAGAAGAGACTTTTCTCAAAAACATTAAAATATTGCTAACCCCAAACTTTTGAAGATAGATAGACAGACAGACCTATAATACCTGCAACAGTAAATACATGTAAATGTATGTGTTCCTGTGGCTCAGTGATTAGAGCATTGCGTTAGCAGCGCAAAGGTTGTGGGTTCGATTCCCAGGGAACACACATACTGACAATACCAATGTATAGCCTGAATGCACTGTAAGTCGCTTTGGATAAAAGCGTCTGCTAAATGCATAAATGTAAATGTCAATAATATGCATGTTTTCCTCTCTTGCAGTGACACGTCTTCTCTAGATGAATATAACTTCACCGGGAACAATAAGTTGGCCTTTGGCCTGATGGAGAGAGAGTTCGGCATCACTCCGGTCATGCGTGCCAGTGAAATGACCACCTGCGGGAAAATCGACCAGCTGTCTATGGTCGTCTACCTCACACAGATACGCAACGCTCTCACCGAGAAACATACACCAGCAGGTAATCAAGGCCATTTCTGGAGGCATTCATAACATTCAAATACACTTTTACTGATTGTCTGATATATATAATATATATATATATATAACATCATCGTGTTCCTGTGGCTCAGAGCATTGCATTAGCAGCGCCAATTCCAGGGAACACACATACTGACAACAAATGTATAACCTGTACTCTAAGTCGCTTTGGATAAAAGCGTCTGCTAAATGCATAAATGTAATATATAATACAATGTATATTGGTTGTATCTGCATTGCTTATTCAGTCTCAGATCAAATATATTTTTAAAAGGGTTTTACAATATCTGTATTTTACAATTACCTCTGTTAGGACTGGCAAACCTTTGCATACTGGCATAGTTCATAATGCGTTTTTTTTGTAGTGAGGATTATAGATACATAGCTGTTAATGTGTTAAAAAGGTCTGTAATTAATAAAAAACACAAAAGTTAAATTTGTGTGAGTAACTTTAGGCAGTCATACACGATGGCTTAAAAGTTTGGTGTTGGTGAGATTTCTTGAAATATTTTTGAAGACTCTTCTGCTCACCAGGGCTGCATTTATTTGATCAAAAATGCAGTAAAAACAGCAATAATATGAAATATTATTACAATTTCAAATAACTGGTTTCTTTTTTAAATATATGTTAAAATGTAATTTATTTCTGTGATGCGCAGCTGAATTTTCAGCATCATTACTCCAGTCTTCAGTGTCACATGATCATTCTGATATGCTAATTTGGTGCTCAAGAAACATTCTCATTTTTATCAATGTTGAAAACATAATCTTTTTGTGAAAACTGTGATACAAATTTGTTATTTTTTCTTCGATGATTGGAAAGTTCACAAGAACCACAGTTATTTGAAGTATTAGAATCTTTTGTAACATTATACATGTATTTACTGTCACTTTTGATCATTTTAATGCATCCTTGCTGAATAAAAATATAAATTCTTTCTGACCCCACACTTATGAACGGTAGCGCATGTTAACATGCTTATGGTTGTGACAATATTGTCACGATGTGAATTTTCAGCTTTGTTTCAATGCATGATCTATATGAGAATTCGGGGGGGGGGTATTTTCCCGAGCATCTAAGAGAAACTAATGAATGTCCTAGCACACATAATAGCATCATCATCACCACCAGGTCTGCCGTCTCTTTAAGACCCCTTCCCAGCATGCACTGCTGTGAATGGGCAGTATTCTGCTGTAGTCTGTAGTCTGACAGCAGCGGCTGCAGCAGCAAATGCACTCAGCTGGGGAGGAATCAGCAGCTTCTGGGCGATTGGGTGGGAGTGGATCTCAGTCCAGCCTCGACACGGATTAGAAAACGGCATCTGCAGAAGAGGAGTCGTTAGAGGCGCTTTAGAGAGCAGGATTGAGCGTTTAGTGTTTGGGAGGGGATGTGCTCCAGGTTGAGCCGTCACTCACGCAGGCTGTGGATGTGTGTACTCTGGGGAAGAGGGTGGGACCCAATACAGCTCATCTCTAACACGACACTGCAAACCGCATTTTGAATGTGACAACTCGTATTGTTCCAGTTTAAAGGGTATGGAGTTATTTTATTGTATTTTATTATTTATTCATGTGATTATTTATTATTGTTTTATTTTACTTTGCATTGATTTTTATGTATTGCTAAAGCCATCCAGCGAATTGCATCTAAAATGCACAGTTTATGTACGGTTGTTCTGGATTATGAAAGATATTATAAATGATGCTTTTCTTGTTCAATTGTGTGTGTATGATATACTTAATGATGTTCAGGATTTGAAGAAATGTACGCATGTTTAATTTACAATTCACAATGTTTGCACTACTTTTATTTAAAATTGTATTTTATTATTTTAAATGATTAATTATTAAAATTAAGAATATTTTTACATATTTTTTGAACTACATGTAAAATACAATGCTTTTTTACCGTTTTGCTATTTTTATTTATTATTGTTTATTAATATTTTAATTTATTTATAATTTTGTTTATATTTTAAATGTATTTAGATATTTATTATTAACTATTTATATTTCATATGTTATATAATGTTATGGATTTGCAATTTAGTTGTTCAACTGCATGTAATGCAATGCTTTTAAGATTTAGCTATTTTTTCTTTGTTTATTAATATATTTATTTTGATATTTTTATTTGTTTTGTTGTTTTATTTTATATCTAAAATATGCTTTTAAGATTTGATATTTTTTGTTTATTCATATATTTATTTATTTGTATATTTGTTTTTTTTACCACACACACACACACACACACACACACACACATATATATATATATGTTATGTTATTACCTTGAGTTGTTTAAAAATATTAAATACAGTGCTTATAAGATTTTGCTGTTTATTTTTTCTTTAATGTATTTTTTAATTGTTTTTATTTTAAATGTATTATTTATATGTTTATGTGTGTATGCCTTTGCTCTGAGTTATTGAATTACAGTATTTCTGGTTTTGCTGCAATATGAAAAGCTTAAATAATAAATCATGTTTTTGTACCGGTTATACATAATGTCTTTTTTATCATTATTGGTCATTATTTGTGGTTTGCAAATATATATATATATATATAAAAAATACTTTTAGATAACATTTTTATTTATTTGCCACATTCATGCAACTGTATTTTGCATCATTAATATGCACCTCACTATTTTCACTCCTCTTGTCTTCCTCAGAGCGCTCCAACAGCCTCTCGCCCAACAACAAGACCCTCTCGCTGTCCAGAACCTGCTCGGTCACCTTCTTCCTCAACACGCTCAAGCGCAACTCCATCCAGAGACGCAAGGTACACAAACACCTGCCTGTTATCATGTCCAACAAACCCTGTATTGTTGACATAGCAGCAGTGTGCCTGTCAAAGGTCATGTGTAGTGTTGTTGGTTAAATATAGCATGAAGCCATAACGAACCACAACTAAACGCCCCCGTTACACACAGCTGTTGCCAAAGCTAATTACTCCCATACTGTCGCCACAATGAGGAAGTTAACCGAACGATAAGAGGACGAGACAAAAAGGATGCTATAGTTTGCTTGCTGCGTGTTTGTGGTGCAGGATAACGGTGAAATCATTGTTTATTTCTGTCGATCTGCTGTCGCCACTTTATGTAACCTGAGCTGTAAATGAGATCATGTGACCGGTGTCTCTCAGGACCGACTGGCATCGGAGAAAGGACCAAGACAGCAGAAGATGAAGGAGAAAGAGGAGGAGAAGAATGTGAAAGAGGAAAAAGTAAGTGGTGAAATCTAGTTTCTCAATCAAACGGTGCAGTAGTGTTGTTGCAATGCAGTTAACGCCTGTTAGGGGTGAAGACAGATATTCTGTTGTTATTTCTGTGATTGAACACAACAAATGATGTGCAGACCTATAGATATGGGTGGCTTAGTTATGTATCAGACTTAAAATTAAGAAATATTCTCTAATTAGAAATTACAAAAACCTCTGAAAGTGACAAAAGTGCCTTTTAATATAAAAAATATTGGGACAGAAATACCCATCTGTAATGTTTTTTGTATTAATTAATGTTCTTTTTAAACATTAAATGTTTTAGCTCATGTTTAATAATTTTTTTTACTAACCAATATTTAATATATTTTATTTAATGAGTCTTTTAAAATGCTCCCAGCATTTCTAAAAATTGAAACTGCAGTTAGATGGAAAATGGCAGATTTGATCTGATAAAATCATAATTGTTGACAAAGAGAATTTCACATTTTCAATTTTCAAATGCCTTGTAAATCGTAAAGATAAAAAATATCCTGAGTAAATGTATTCCAGGGGGGCAAATATTGCTCCCCAGTTTATAAAAAAGAAAGTCAATTCTTGTAATGCATTGCTCCACAGTAATTATATGTGCAGTATCTTACACTTTGTCTAATTGTCCAGCCTGCGGCGCCTGTGGTGTCCATGGCCTCATCAGAGGCGGGCAGCAGTGAGCTCTGTTATTTCTGCAACAAGCATCTATACGTGCTGGAGAGAGGAAGCGCTGAGGGCAAGTTCTTCCATCGCAGTTGTTTCAGCTGTTATCAGTGCGGCTCCACTCTGCGGCAGGGCGGATACACTTTCCACTCCGACACGGGTAAGCCTGGGGAAAATCTGTGATATCATTTTTATTTTATTTTTACTTTCGTAGACTTAATTTTGTACTTCTATTATACAAGGTGCGTTTTTTAACGAATAGATAGAATATAGAAAAAAGAAACCTAGTGTTAGTTTTACTAGAAAAGCTAGCAGTTAGAGAATAAATATGCAATTGATTGAGGGTCAAATGTGTTTTTTTTTATAAAAATAAAAAGATAGATAAAATAAATTTAGAATAGAGAGTGCTAGAGTTAGAGGGTCAAATAAAGATGGAAGAGATGTGTTTTTAGCCGTTTCTTGAAGATGGGTAAGGATTCAGCTGCTGGGATTGAGTTAGGCAGGTCATTCCACCAGATGGGAACAGTTAATGAAAAAGTCTGTGAAAGTGATTTTGTGCCTCTTTGGGATGGTACAGTAATGCGTCGTTCACTTGCAGAACGCAAGCTTCTAGAGGGCACATAAGTCTGAAGTAATGAATTTAGGTAAAGGGGTGCAGAGCCAGAGGTGGTTCTGTAGGCAAACATTAATGCCTTGAATTTAATGCATTGAGCAGCTATTGGTAGCCAGTGCAAATTGATGAACAGAGGTGTGACGTGCGTTCTTTTCGGCTCATTAAAGATTAATCTTGCAGCAGCGTTTTGGATTAATTGTAGAGGTTTGATGGAACTGGCTGGAAGACCTGCCAAGAGAGCATTGCAATAGTCAAGTCTGGACAGAACAAGAGCCTGAACAAGGAGTTGTGTTGCATGTTCCGAGAGAAAGGGCCTGATCTTCTTAATATTATATAATGCAAATCTACAGGACCGGGCAGTTTTAGTAATGTGGTCTGTGAAATTCAGCTGATCATCAATCACAACTCCAAGGTTTCTGGCTGTTTTTGAAGGAGTTATGGTTGATGAGCCTAATTGGAAGGTGAAATTGTGATGAAACGATGGGTTTGCTGAAACCACAAGCAGTTCTGTCTTAGCTAGGTTTAGTTGAAGGTGATGGTCCTTCATCCAGCAAGAAATGTATGTTATATTATTATTTTATTTTATTATACTTTATTTAATATGCTTTATTATACATCATTTTATTTAACATCATTATACTTTTTTTATTTAAATATTAATTTATTTTTATTACATTTTTGTAGATCAATGAGTACTATTAATTAAAAGTAGGCCTAAATACAGTATACAATTTTCCATAATTTCTGAATAATAATAAATATTTATTATTGATATTTTTTTATGGTCTTGTGTTACATAATGCAATTTATTTTATTATGTATTATGCGCTTGACTTGTCTCTCATCTGCTGTCATAAGGACTGAAACATCTTGACGTTATATAAATTATTACATAAGCTTTTAAAGCTATTCATAACTTGCACAGTGTGGAATATGGTTCTAATTATTACAACACATGTAAATTACAATCAACCACCTATGCAGCCCTTCAGAAATAGATCTTCTGAAATGACCCTGCTTGTGGGGCTTGTTCAATAACTTATCCCTTGTCTAATAAAAGCGTTTGCATCAGTGTTACACTTGATATTAACAGTCCAGAACATGTTGAATTTGATTTGTCTTCAGGGAGATTCTACTGTGAGCTGCACTCAGCGGCTGAGGAAGAGGAGGGTGATGAAGGTCACAGAGGCTCACAGGTATGAGTCACATCAGAGCTAATGAGACGCTTGATTGCCTCCTATTTACTGCCGGATCTCTTGTGTGAGGATACTGGGAAGGATATTGCTCTGAGAGTGTGGGGAGCATAATAACTTTCATTATTAAGCCATAGTTCTATAGTTCATATGCACAAAAATATATGTGAAATTGATTTGTTTGGACTTTATACCATAGTAATACAGTTTTTTTTCTCCGGTCCTAATAATTTTTCTAGTGTTTTATCATGTGTCAGATGATAATCTGTTATTCATGATCATAGTGCAAACTTAGAGTTAGGTTAAGCTCTTATTTGTGCAAGTTTTGTTAAATATCTTATGATGATATGATAGACAGATGGTCTTTTCTTCACTAAGATATATTGAGTTATTTCTTATGTGGGTCAGCTGCTGTATCAGGAAAAACATTTCCTCTCCTGCGCTTGTGCAGAATGGTGTTTAACACTGAGTGTGTGTGTGTGTGTGTGTGTGTGTGTGTGTGTGTGTGTGTGTGTGTGTGTGTGTGTGTGTGTGTGTGTGTGTGTGTGTGTGTGTGTGTGTGTGTGTGTGTGTGGTGTGTGGGATTGGATTCCTAGTGGTTGGTCATAAGACTCCTCAGAGCTGATGCAGTTTTCTGTGAGCTACTGATATTTTTTGCAGTCACTTTTTGTTGCAACCTATTCAACTGTATGATTTAAAGGCAAGCAGTTTTAGTGCTGCTCATTTAAAGCAACATAATGCTAATGCAAAATGAGAATGATTGATTAGCCAATGCTTTGCAAGTCTGCTTTCCCATTGTTCAATGTGCATTATTGTATGATTTAAATTGACAAAAATGATAATGTATCTTGTTTTATTGGCCTGTGCATGGATAAATATGACACAGAAACCGCCATTAGGTGGCAGCAAGTCCCTGTCTTAATGGGTGATTCATTGAATCGGTCATTCAAACGATTAATTCAAAATACTTTATTAATTTAGAAAAAAAGCAAGTGACTGTCTTTATGAATGGATTATTGAATCATTGACTCAATATTTTTTTCAAAAACAGATTAATTCAGGAGCGAAACAGCGCAGTGTTGTTGCTCTGAGAGATGTTCTGTTCTGACAATTTTTGTGGATGAAACAGACAACAGACAATATTGTGTCTAAAAAGTAACTCACTAAATATTGACTTCTTGTTTGTTGCGCTGTTGTATAGAATCGGCACTCTTGCTTATGTGATATTGACTGTTACAAATCTTAAATGAAATCCACACAGTGTTACTTATTTTTTGCTTTCGTAACTTGAATTATGGTTATAGTCTTACTATTCTAATATGCTTCATCACGCAGTGAATGCTTTTGGACTCTCAAGACGTGTTTTTTTTGTTTTTTGCATATATGATAATGTAAGTTCTGCATTCACACATTGTTAAAACAACAGTTACAATATTATTGTAGACAATAAATATCGCACACCCCTAGTGCACCCACATTTACTGCTATTCTGTAAAATTTCTGTTAAAATTGAGGCATTTCAACAGGAGTTCATGAAACCAGGAGTTTTGCTTGAGGGCAAAAGATTTTCCTGCACGGATTTTGAATCGATTAAAGATGGTCATGCATATTGACCAACAGAAAGCTGCTTGATTTGAAATGTGTAAAGCATTGCTCACAAAGACATCACTATACTATTCCAATAATGGTTGACTGATATATTGCCACAGCCGGAAAAAACAATCACTTAATGTGACCGTTTTATTCAATTTTTTCATTTTTATTTATTTTCAAATTAATATAATTGACTAAATCTTGTGTAATATAAATATTAACCTAATTTCAGAAATTGTTATGCACATGTTTGTAAAATAAAATATATTTTATTACCAAATTATGTTAAGTTAATGACATTTTACTTCTTATTAGCCTTTAGTCTTTTTAGTGGTTTAGTTTTTTTTTATAGGACACAAAAGTCATAATGTGTATCTCGAAGTAGAAATAAATAAAAACAGTCAGTTAGTTACCTAGTTAAAGTCTCTCAGTTAGTTAGTAAGCTGTATATGTCATTAGAGTTATTAGTTTAGAATCAAACTGATCGGACTGTTTTTGATTTAATGAACTAATCTTGATGTTTTTGTTTGTTTTTTATTTACAAATGTTTCCACAAAAATACGAAGCAGCACAAGTGCTTTCAACATTGATAGTAAGAAATGTTTCTTGAGCAGCAAATCAGCATATTATAATGATTTCTGAAGGAAATTGTGACATTGAAGACTGGAGTAATGATGCTGAAAATTCAGCTTTGCATTACAAATATACATTTTTTTTTTTTATAGAATCGCATAGACCAGTTATTTTAAATTGCAATAATATCTCACAATTTCACTGTTTTATTGTATTTTTGATCAAATAAATGCAGTCTTGATGAGCATTAAAGACTTTCAAAATATTTCAAAATCATACCGACCGCAAACTTTTGAACAGTAGTACTTATGAATTGTATATTGACACATTTCTTTGTCTAAAACAGTTTTGCAGTGTAACAGTTCATGCACCTGCACAAAATATGTCTGTTCCAAAATATCATGATAATGTTATGTTTTTAAATTTTCTAGAATCAAATCGATAATGGCCTTAATGAGGAGGATGATAAGGAGAAAAATGGTGAAACAGAGATTTCATCTCCACCTCCACACGTCTCCGTGAGACGGAAGGGCTCGTACAAGATCTCCGTTGACCCTGACTTTGAAGAATCGACTGAGTGTCTCATTCCCACAGAGCAAGAAGACCAACCACCACCCAACTCTCATGAAGCGAACAAACCCCCAGAGCTCAATCCAGAGAGCACAAGCATCGAGAGCCAACAAAATAACAGCAGTCCGTCCGTTCCAGTGCCGGCCCCTCGTCCGTCCAGAGCGCCGCTCCCAAAACCTCGCACTGTCCATAACGTGGTGCCTCAACCTTCAAATACCCCCGAGGATCCAGAGCAGAACCACGAGGAAACTCCGGAATCCAAATCCAAACCGTCGCTGCGTAAACTTCAGCTGAGCGAAGAGGAGAAGGCCGACATGCTCAGCCAGGATTCAGACTCTGAGACGCCCGCCTCGTCTTCTGCCGCCTCCACCTCCTCTTCCTCCAAGCAGCACGAAGCAGGTGAGGAGGAGGGCTACTGGAGTGGAGGCACCGCGACCGCGATAAGCTTGCGGGACCAGAACAACCGGCGCTGCATGAGAAGGAAGAGCGAACCGCCACGTTCCACACACTCGCAACACGGAAAGATGCGCTCCAAGTTTTCCCCATGGAATCTGTCTTCACCTCGACTGCTGCAGCGCTTCAGCGTCCTCAGAGTCGCTCCTCCAGGTTAGGAGTCAACATTTTTGGGTAGTCAAGTCAACATTATTTAGCTAGCGCTTTATAAAATACAGATTGTTTCAAAAGCTTAAGAGTTAATGAGCAGGACTTTCTGTTAACAGACTTCTGTTAAAATAGCAAACTTCTTCAAATATTAGACAGTCAAATAAAAGATAAGTCAAATTCTGCTGTAAAGCAGCTCTAAAAGAAAACACAAAAGTTAAATAAAATAAATAAAAGCATTGTGTGTAAGGCTGCACAATTTGGCCAAATAATCTTGTTATTATCTATCAACATGACTAATACAATGTAATATATTATTATTATCATTATTGTTGTTGTTACATTTGTTGACAAGTATTATTATTATTATTAATAATAATATTGTCTAAATATTAAAGAAAGTGACTACTATTGTTATTGTTTACTGTAACATAAGAGTAGTATTTAATAAAATAATATAGTAATAATAAGAATAGTTACAGTACAGCTGTACTACACAATGCTAATATTTAATTAATTTCTTCATTTTCAAATTATCAAGCTTTAATTTTGGTGGAAAACTGCTGCAAATGCTCACAACTCAAACAAATAAAGAAACGCACTGCAAAATCAGAAACACGCTACAAATGCTCACAACACAACCAAATAAAGAAACGCGCTGCAAAAACAGAAACATGCTACAAATGCTCACAACACAACCAAATAAAGAAACATGCTGCAAAAACAGAAACACGCTACAAATGCTCACAACACAACCAAATAAAGAAACGCTGCAAAAACAGAAACACGCTACAAATGCTCACAACACAACCAAATAAAGAAACGTGCTGCAAAAACAGAAACACGCTACAAATGCTCACAACACAACCAAATAAAGAAACGTGCTGCAAAAACAGAAACACGTTACAAATGCTCACAACACAACCAAATAAAGAAACGCGCTGCAAAAACAGAAACACGCTACAAATGCTCACAACACAACCAAATAAAGAAACGCGCTGCAAAAACAGAAACACGCTACAAATGCTCACAACACAACCAAATAAAGAAACGCGCTGCAAAAACAGAAACACGCTACAAATGCTCACAACACAACCAAATAAAGAAACGTGCTGCAAAAACAGAAACACGCTACAAATGCTCACAACACAACCAAATAAAGAAACATGCTGCAAAAACAGAAACACGCTACAAATGCTCACAACACAACCAAATAAAGAAACGTGCTGCAAAAACAGAAACATGCTACAAATGCTCACAACACAACCAAATAAAGAAACGCGCTGCAAAAACAGAAACACGCTACAAATGCTCACAACACAACCAAATAAAGAAACACGCTGCAAAAACAGAAACACGCTACAAATGCTCACAACACAACCAAATAAAGAAACACGCTGCAAAAACAGAAACATGCTACAAATGCTCACAACACAACCAAATAAAGAAACACGCTGCAAAAACAGAAACACGCTACAAATGCTCACAACACAACCAAATAAAGCAAAAACGAAACGCTACAAATGCTCACAACACAACCAAATAAAGAAACACGCTACAAATGCTCACAACACAACCAAATAAAGAAACATGCTGCAAAAACAGAAACACGCTACAAATGCTCACAACACAACCAAATAAAGAAACGCGCTGCAAAAACAGAAACACGCTACAAATGCTCACAACACAACCAAATAAAGAAACATGCTGCAAAAACAGAAACACGCTACAAATGCTCACAACACAACCAAATAAAGAAACACGCTGCAAAAACAGAAACACGTTACAAATGCTCACAACACAACCAAATAAAGAAACATGCTGCAAAAACAGAAACACGCTACAAATGCTCACAACACAACCAAATAAAGAAACGCGCTACGAATGCTCACAACACAACCAAATAAAGAAACACGCTGCAAAAACAGAAACACGCTACAAATGCTCACAACACAACCAAATAAAGAAACACGCTGCAAAAACAGAAACACGCTACAAATGCTCACAACACAACCAAATAAAGAAACGCGCTACAAATGCTCACAACACAACCAAATAAAGAAACACGCTGCAAAAACAGAAACACGCTACAAATGCTCACAACACAACCAAATAAAGAAACACGCTGCAAAAACAGAAACACGCTACAAATGCTCACAACACAACCAAATAAAGAAACACGCTGCAAAAACAGAAACATGCTACAAATGCTCACAACACAACCAAATAAAGAAAACGCTGAAACACGCTCACAACAAATGCTCACAACACAACCAAATAAAGAAACACGCTGCAAAAACAGAAACATGCTACAAATGCTCACAACACAACCAAATAAAGAAACATGCTGCAAAAACAGAAACACGCTACAAATGCTCACAACACAACCAAATAAAGAAACATGCTGCAAAAACAGAAACACGCTACAAATGCTCACAACACAATCAAATAAAGAAACGCGCTACGAATGCTCACAACACAACCAAATAAAGAAACACGTTGCAAAAACAGAAACACGCTACAAATGCTCACAACACAACCAAATAAAGAAACGCGCTACAAATGCTCACAACACAACCAAATAAAGAAACGCGCTACGAATGCTCACAACACAACCAAATAAAGAAACACGCTACAAATGCTCACAACACAACCAAATAAAGAAACGTGCTGCAAAAACAGAAACATGCTACAAATGCTCACAACACAACCAAATAAAGAAACACGCTGCAAAAACAGAAACACGCTACAAATGCTCACAACACAACCAAATAAAGAAACGCGTTGCAAAAACAGAAACATGCTACAAATGCTCACAACACAACCAAATAAAGAAACGCGTTGCAAAAACAGAAACATGCTACAAATGCTCACAACACAACCAAATAAAGAAACACGCTGCAAAAACAGAAACATGCTACAAATGCTCACAACACAACCAAATAAAGAAACGCGCTGCAAAAACAGAAACACGCTACAAATGCTAACAACACAACCAAATAAAGAAACGCGTTGCAAAAACAGAAACACGCTACAAATGCTCACAACACAACCAAATAAAGAAACACGCTGCAAAAACAGAAACACGCTACAAATGCTAACAACACAATCAAATAAAGAAACGCGCTACGAATGCTCACAACACAACCAAATAAAGAAACACGTTGCAAAAACAGAAACACGCTACAAATGCTCACAACACAATCAAATAAAGAAACGCGCTACGAATGCTCACAACACAACCAAATAAAGAAACGCGCTACAAATGCTCACAACACAACCAAATAAAGAAACGCGCTACAAATGCTCACAACACAACCAAATAAAGAAACACGCTGCAAAAACAGAAACACGCTACAAATGCTCACAACACAACCAAATAAAGAAACGCGCTGCAAAAACAGAAACACGCTACAAATGCTCACAACACAACCAAATAAAGAAATGCTGCAAAAACAGAAACGCTACAAATGCTCACAACACAACCAAATAAAGAAACACGCTGCAAAAACAGAAACACGCTACAAATGCTCACAACACAACCAAATAAAGAAACGTGCTGCAAAAACAGAAACACGCTACAAATGCTCACAACACAACCAAATAAAGAAACGCGCTGCAAAAACAGAAACACGCTACAAATGCTCACAACACAACCAAATAAAGAAACACGCTGCAAAAACAGAAACACGCTACAAATGCTCACAACACAACCAAATAAAGAAAAACGCTGCAAAAACAGAAACACGCTACAAATGCTCACAACACAACCAAATAAAGAAACACGCTGCAAAAACAGAAACACGCTACAAATGCTCACAACACAACCAAATAAAGAAACGCTACAAATGCTCACAACACAACCAAATAAAGAAACACGCTACAAATGCTCACAACACAACCAAATAAAGAAACACGCTGCAAAAACAGAAACACGCTACAAATGCTCACAACACAACCAAATAAAGAAACGTGCTGCAAAAACAGAAACACGCTACAAATGCTCACAACACAACCAAATAAAGAAACGCGTTACGAATGCTCACAACACAACCAAATAAAGAAACACGTTGCAAAAACAGAAACACGCTACAAATGCTCACAACACAACCAAATAAAGAAACAAACACCGCTAATGCTCACAACACAACCAAATAAAGAAACATGCTGCAAAAACAGAAACACGCTACAAATGCTCACAACACAACCAAATAAAGAAACACGCTGCAAAAACAGAAACACGCTACAAATGCTCACAACACAACCAAATAAAGAAACACGCTGCAAAAACAGAAACACGCTACAAATGCTCACAACACAAACAAATACAGAAATGCTACAAACACAACACAACCAAATAAAGAAACGCTGCAAAAACAGAAACACGCTACAAATGCTCACAACACAACCAAATAAAGAAACGCTGCAAAAACAGAAAACAAATGCTCACAACACAACCAAATAAAGCGTGCTGCAGAAACATGCTACAAATGCTCACAACACAACCATATAAAGAAACACGCTGCAAAAACAGAAACACGCTACAAATGCTCACAACACAACCAAATAAAGAAACACGCTGCAAAAACAGAAAAACATGCTCACAACAAACAAATAAAGAAACGCTACAAATGCTCACAACACAACCAAATAAAGAAACACGCTGCAAAAACAGAAACGCTACAAATGCTGCAAAAACAGAAACATGCTACAAATGCTCACAACACAACCAAATAAAGAAACACGCTGCAAAAACAGAAACACGCTACAAATGCTCACAACACAACCAAATAAAGAAAACGAATGCTCACAACAAAATGCTACGAATGCTCACAACACAACCAAATAAAGAAACGTGCTACAAAAACAGAAACATGCTACAAATGCTCACAACACAACCAAATAAAGAAACGCGCTACGAATGCTCACAACACAACCAAATAAAGAAATGTGCTACAAATGCTCACAACACAACCAAATAAAGAAACGTGCTACAAAAACAGAAACACGCTACAAATGCTCACAACACAACCAAATAAAGAAACTGCAGAAAGTCCAGATCGGAAATATTTAAGGGAATAGCAAAGTGACGAACATGGCTGAGATATTTATCAATTAAATCAGTTTATTTTAACATCCTGATCATACAATTCTTTAGATGTTTTATATTATTAGCCTAAATGAGACGAAATACACAATTACTGTATTGAAATGGTATGTAAGCTGGCTAACTTACTTTTACAGCTTCCCTTACAAAAATTAACCATAGCCTATGGTAGGCTAATACAATTCTTAATAAATACATTTATTATATAAAAAATAAATAAGAACTAAAAATAGTTACTATACCATGATTTTACTACACTAACTATAGTTTAACAATGGTATTTGTACAACTTTGGTTTTACAAATGGTAGCCTAATCAATACGGCATGGTCTGTGCTTGCGCATTTCTGTGTTTTTTTTTTTGTGTTGCGAGTATTTGCAGCACACGGGCTGTCAAACTGATTAAAAAGTTTTCTTAATTTGCTAGTGCTTTTTCTATTTGCATGGGTTTTCTGAAGTTGCAGCGCGTTGAACTCTCTCGGTCACTGTATTTTTGTGTTCAACAGAAGAAAGAAACTCATACAGATTTGGAAACAACTTGAGGCTGAGTAAATGATGATGAAATTTTCATTTTTGGGTCAATTATGAAACCAATTCAATTCAGCTGTAAAGCAGCTCCACAGAAGACAATAATGTTTAAGTTTTGTTCTCATTCAGTGCCAGTGAGGCCAAATCGTTACGGAGTATTATTATGTGTACAAATATATTTTAGTACTGAACATCTCTGGGTTAATATTCTGCTATGATTTTTATTCGAATAAGCTCAACCAGATCAATATGTATCAGAAGACGATAATGAAGAAGGTGTTGACGATGACGAAGAGGAGAATGAAGAGGACCTTCAAGGAGAAGACCATTATTTGGATTGCAAGGTGAGATTACGTTCAAAGTATTTTAACTTGGTTCGTAGCTTATTTTGGCTGAGGAACGGCCCTAGATTTAGTCAGAAGGCCAAATTTCTATTCATGACATTTTCTACAAACATAATTCTACAAACAAGAAAAATATGCAGTTATTTTGGTGATACTTGAGCATGACTGCCCAGAATAGAACTTGATTATGATGCCACTTCATGAACAAAGGCTGCGTGATTTAGGTAAAATATTTGATAAAAAATTGGGCTGGGATTTAAAATGTAAAACCTTCCACCTTTGCTATGCTTGTTTGTACGGCTGCATAATTTGGCCAAATATTTTGTGAGTATGTGACGTGATCAATATGACATTATTATTATTATTATTAAATGCAGATATTAAGCAAAATACGAAGCATTAATATTGCAGTATTTCACAGTAAAATAAAAAAAGCTTTTATTTTGGTGGGGAAAACACTAGATCATGTGATCATGTTTTCTGGTAGACTGATTAAAAGCTGTTCTCCAGGAAGTTGTTGACTCAGGATTGTGTTTTCTATATTCAGGGGGCTGATTTTGAGATTTCTGAGTCAGAGAAACACAACCTAAAGAGGATGAAAACTCTGGAGCGGAAAGCAAGGATGAGTGAAATCCAGCGCTTCCACAAAGCTCAGGTGAGCAAGATCACACTCCTCAAAGACCACGGAAGAAGTCTGAACCGTGTAGATTGTCTCCCATAATTGTAATAAACATGCAGGTTAAATAAAATGTAATACTTTACAGTAAGGTCCCGTTAATAAATGTTAGCATTAACATTAATGTACAACTGTTCAATTTTCACATTGTTTCAGGTCCATTAAATCATTTTAATTGATACATCTTTTGATTGTAAGAAGTATTAGTAAATGTTGACCTTACCTAAGATTAAGAAATGCTTTAAAAGTATTTTTCATTTAGTTCATGTTTGCTATTGTAGTTAACAAACATAACCTTATTGTGAAGTGTTACCAATCAAAGAACCATCAGCATCAATTTCTATCAAGTATCTGATTTTCATTCTTATGTTATCATGCTGTCCCCACAGACGATTCAGAGACGGCTGGATGAGATAGAAGTGACCTTTAAAGAGCTGGAGGAGAAAGGAGTGGAGCTGGAGAGAGCTTTGAGAGGAGAGGCTGGTATGACATCTCATCCTTCCACAGAAAACCACATTCACTTCATCATATTCTACAGTTCACACTGAAACCCTGACAGCACAGATACTCACTGAGACGTCTATTAGATAGAAATGTAAAGAAATTCATATGCAAGCAAAACATGTAGCAAATGAAAATATAAACTCATGAAAACTTAGTGTAATAACAACAATAATAATAATAATAATAATTATTATTATTACTATTATTTTTTATTATTATTTTGGTCTAGTTATTGCTGCATGTGGTCTAACAAATGTAATAACATTAATACATTTATTTTATTATTAAATTAATTTCTATTTAATGTCTGATTCATTTAAATTATTTAATATAAATAATAAATTAGAAAAAAAAATATTTCTAAATAATTAATTCCAGTAATTATTATTATTGAAATACAGAGTTTCGTGTCATATGATTATTAAATGTTCTTTATATAGTCATTATATTATATTTTCCTTTATATATTTATGAATTTTGAAATGAATTACAAATAGTCCATGTAAATTAAATGAAGTCATAAGTTTCATGTATAATTAATAATTATATTATTGTTATTAGAATTGTATTTAATTGTATTATTGTTGTCATCTAGCTATTAGTGTTAGTGCTCCAGTACAATGAGCGAAAAAGCCAAAACGTTTTTATTGTTAAATTCTATTTTATTGATTTAAAAAAACGTATATATTTGTGTGTGTGTGTGTGTGTGTGTGTGTGTGTGTGTGTGTGTGTGTGTGTGTGTGTGTGTGTGTGTGTGTGTGTGTGTGTGTGTGTGTGTGTGTGTGTGTGTGTGTGTGTGTGTGTGTGTAAATATATATATTATATTTTATTTTTTTTCATTCCAACATTCAACAGATGTTTTTGAAGCATAAGACTTTCAGTGAACATGAATGTGCTTTTTTCAAAAATTATTCATATCTAAATTAATACTAAAAAGTAACACTTACATTTATTTATTTGTTCGTTGAATATGAATTTCTTCAAATGAAATCAATTTAAAAGCTTTTTTTGTGCCCTGCATGCATGGAAACTCCTTCAGTACTGTTTTGTAAGCATCCCAGAATGCACTATAGATTGGTTGAGTGAAGCCAAAGGGTGTCGAAGTGTGGTGACGACTGAGAATAAAGAGATCTTGTTTGAACTCTGTGTGTTTTAGGCTCAGACCCTGAAACGATTGATCAGTGGATTGATCTGGTCCAGGAGAAGAACAATCTGCTCTCAGAGGAGTCGGATCTCATGGTTGCGTAAGTCTGAACACTGTGACAAAGAAAGCATGTCAACATTAATACAATTAACATTAATGAGCTCAATAGCAGTTATTGCTCCAAGTGCATCATCTATTTTTGCATGTTGAAGAAAAACCTCAAGCCTCCGTGAAAGCCAGCTCGTCCTCTTGTTGCCCCTGGCAACCTCTTTCTTCAGCATGTCTATGACGAGCGCTGATGCTTAAGATGAATGCGTAGAGTGGCCTCATTTATTTATCCCACCGCTTTGCATGTCTTTAGCATACATTGTGCTCGATTGGATCCTGTATGCAGAAACTAAATGACTGCAGCAGAATATATTTGTGTGATTCTGGTGTTGTGTCTCCAAGGTCTCGACAGCTGGAGCTGGAAGACAAACAGGGCATGTTAGAGATGGAGCTACGGAGATACATGGAAATGGATGGTGGGAAATGAAAACCGATTCTGTTTCACTGAGAAATTAGTTTGCTACTATTTCACTTAGTAAATAGTACTATACAGTGTTTAGTTGTCATTATATAATATTTAAAAATTATATATTATTCATATTAATATTTTGTAGTTAGTTATTGTTGACAAAAAGGCTAATAATAATAACAGTAAAAAAATGACTAAAATTAAATTTACTAACATTAATATTAATTATTTATTTCAATAATTTCATTTTTTTATATATTTAATCAGAATTAAATTATTATTAATATCGAAATACAGTGTTATACACTGTAATACAGTTGTCATATGTTCTCTTTATAAAATGTGACCCAGGACCACAAAACCAGTCATAAGGGTCAATTTTTTTTATTAAAAGATTGAATAAATAAGCTTTCCATTGATGTATGGTTTGTTATGATCAGACGATATTTGGCAGATATACAACTAGTTCTTAGCAATGCATATTACTAATTCTGATATCACAGATATATTTGCAAAATATCTTCATGGAACATGATCTTTACTTAATATCCTAATGATTTTTGGCATAAAATAATTTTTGGTTATTGTTACAAATATACCCCAGCGACTTTTGTGCTTCAGGGTCACATATGGTCATGTAATAGTCCTGCGATGTGACAAATGAATTTGAAATGAAAATGTAATTAGAAATAATCCATCTGGCAATTAATATGAGGTCATGAAAGCTTCAAGTAAAAGTTAAAATAGTAATAATAAAATATGAATAATAATATAACTATAATAATTATTGTTGTTGTTGTTAGCTTTTAATGCAAATGCTTCAACACGATGAGAAAACCCACATTGTTTTTATTTGATTAAATTATATAATATTAAATATTTAAATGATCTTACACATTTTAATTATTTAAATTATAGTAAAAAATATTAAATTAGCTCTTGAGCAATGAGCAAAACATAAAAAAGTATTATATTTAATTAAATAATGGTAAATTATATATAATTATATGGTTATATAATTGTAAATAATTATGAAATTATATTTTATTACATATTTGTATTATTTAAATAATTTAATAATGATAATATATTATGTTCCAACACAATGAGCAAAAAGCCACAAATAAATGATTGTATTAAATAACATTAAACCTTTAAATTATTGAAATAATAAAAGACTGTTTATAATTAGTTTGGTGTTAAACTCTTTATTTGGATGTGTTATTTATGTGAACATATGCACACATGCATTGACGTGTTTCAATGTTCCTGTGCGTGTAGACTCTGAGAAAACCCCTGAGCAGCGAGAGCATGAGAATCAGGTCCTGCAGGAGATGCTGGACGTGGTGGACATGAGGGATTCACTGGTGGCCTTCCTGGAGGAGAAGAGGTTGAAGGAAGTCAATGATGAACTGCTGGGGAACTCCGTACTGGAGGCCAAGAGACATTCAATCGCAGCATCCCAGATGCTCTGGGACTGAGACGCCACAAACACACGCTTTTACTGAATGCCACAACACCTTAACAGAGTCGTTCACCATAAAGCTCCTCATTTACTCATCCTCGTGCCTTTACAAACCTTCTGTGACTTATCGTTTGTGGAAAACAAAAGAGAAAAGTTGCATGATCTCTTTTTCATTCAATAAAACTGAAAGGTCACCAAGGGCAGCAAGAAGGACAAAAAGCACCGTTAAATCATGATTGATGTGAAGTTTTATTAGGCTATCATATAAAAGTCAGTTTCTGTCTTAAATCACAGCTTTTAGTTTCAGAAATGCCATAAAAATTAACACTTCTCATGTGCCTCATAACCAGTTTTCCAGTGCTTAAATTTTCAGTGAACCATGACTTGGTGTCATTATTGAGCCTCAACAGCTCACTATTTACTTTTACAGCATAGAAAAATAGACAGAAAGTCAAAATACACTCAAAGAAAGAAAGTCATATAGGTTTGCATTGACAAGAGGGTGAATAAATGATGACACAATATTTATTTCTGGGTGAACTGTCTCTTTAAAGACTCACTTATATCACACAGTATAAACGAACCCAATGACTTGCACACATGAATACATTGCACATCTTTGTGCAGACTCTGCTCTTGAAAACCAAAGAGTTAAACGCATCTGCACACACAGATTTATGACACTGAAGATTTGGAAACCGCTACGGTCTCGCTCCGACATAAACCTGCTTGGATACTGAAACTCGAGAGTGTAGAAAATGTTGTGAACTGCACATCCGTCCCAGCCTTCACTTCCCGGACACGGCCCTTTGACGAGACTTCAACCTCTCCCGCTCAAACACACGGACTTCACTGGGGCAGATGTGTGCGCACACGTGTGCGATTGTATTGCATCTCGCACTTTTATAAGAGTCAAGTACGTTCTAGATATCAAAATTATTCAAGCTTATTTCTGACACACAGTTTAAAAAAATAAAAAGATGATTGTGAGTTTTTATCTCACAATTCTGACTTTTGCAAGTGCAAGATACAAAATTCAGAATTGCCAGATATAAAGTCTGAATTGCAAGATATAGCTGGGAAAAAACAAACCAAAAATAAACATTGTGAGATGCAAAAAAACATAAGTCGGGTCTGGAAAGGTAAATGCGACTTTATCTAACTATTCTCAATGTTTTCTTGTGAAATGTAAGCTCATAATTAAACTTGTGAAATTTAGTCCGAATTCTAAGTAAAGAAGTAAGAGTTACTTTGTGGAAACCTAAAAAGCTAATTGCTCCTTTTTATTTCAGAATTCTAGCTCGGAATTCAATTTAAACACAGAATTAAATTAGTCAAATGTAAAATCAGAATTGCACGTTTATAATTTGCTGTTGAAAGATATAAACTTGCAATTGTAAGAAAATTGCGAGATAAAAAGTTGCGATAACCTTTATTTTGTGGCAGAAATGAGCTTCCATACAAAATATCCTCATTAAAAGATATTATATAAAAGTATTTACATATTTATGATGTCGTATTTGGCAGAAATGGTGTAGCCTGATGCCAGTATCATGTCTTAAACAGCACTTGCATTGTATAATTATTGAATATATTACAGCTTTGCAGCAAGAGATTCAATATCACAAGAGCTTATGTGCAATTATGTATTTATTTTTTTCTTGTAAGTGATTGTTTTTTGTAATGCTTCTGAGATTCACACATTATTATTATTCATTGTTTTGATATTTTCTGCATGATCATGGTTTTGACTCTCAGGGGTACATCTTCCTTTCCATTTATACATTTCTAATTTTGTATATTTGCGTATCATTATTTGAAAGTTTGTACAGTATATAATACTCGTTCATGAATTCATTTGGGGAGACACGAAGACGCAGAAAGTCTGCTTTCCTTTGCTGAATGAATTTCCCACAGAGAATTATTACTTGGTATTTTTATGTGGATGAAGTGGTTTTCATTTTTGAGCACTGAGAATAATTAGCGGCATTAATTCTCGTCCGAGAGGAATTTTGTGCTCGTGTTTTGGGAACAGTGGTGTAATATTTGCTGTTTGCTTTTGCTCCCTGATTGTATTTCTTTTCTTTAAATATGTTCACACACACTCACAGCAGAGGTTTCTTTTCTATGGGGACAGTAATTCACTCAATATGCTAATAAAATATCTAGCACTCCATGTTTTTCTTCTGGGTTTGGTTTCAGCGCTGTGGAAACAGCCTTGATTTCTTGATTCACATCAGAAACAGATTTGGAGCATCGATATCATGACTGATTTTATGTATGTGATACATTATAACATCTTTCAAGCAGAAGTAAGCTACAATGTTTTCACATGACCTCGACATACTTGTATGGTGTAGTATACGGTGTAGTAAGGGTTGGATGTTAGTATGCTATTCTGCACATACTGTAGCATATGTCTGCTAATGCATCCTTATTAAATCTGCAGAAATTGAGGACGTAACTACATTGCTGTCTCATAAAAAGCCATTTTCTGTCATTGCCCTTTTACTCTAGTCTAGACTTTCAAGTGTTGTCTTTTTAAAAAGGTGCATCACGCCACTAGATGTCCTTCTTCATCAGAGGATCCTCAAGGACCAGGACATTAGTGGAGACATAACAACAGACAGCACCCTTCAACTACCCCAACATCTTGGCACTTATAATAGACTTTTGACCAGTTTAATGTCATCTAAAGTCTTTATTTTTAGCTATGGTAGCTAACATTCTCATAATTCATAAAGAGAGCTTTATGTTAGCATAATTATCAGTCAATACTTAGTTTTATATAAAACCAACAAAGTTACAGCGGTTTAAAAATGTTTTCTTTGGATTGTTTGTCTGCAGCAAAATATAACACTTGATTTGAGTTTAGACAAATTTCACATACATAAAAATGTGATGTTTTAACCCTCTCTTTTCTGTATTCAAAGTTGATCTAGTCAAGTATATGGAACCCATCCAAAGCTCTGTTAATCCTAAAACATTCAAAACTCTATCTTTATATTCATTTTGCCACATTAGTTTAACCATGGTATTTGTTGTAAAACTGTGGTTATGCAAATGATAATCAATATGCCAAAGAAACTTGGTTGCTACACTTTTACTATAATAAAACCCTGGTTAATTGTTTTAACCCATTTGTTTCTGTGTACCTTATTTTATTTCTTTATTTTGTTTTTATACCTGTACTGCCTTGTTTGGTGTTTTGTAACAGGACTGTTTTTGTAATGTAACTGTAATGGTTTGGTGTTTTGCACTGTTTAATAAAAAAGATTCCCGATGCACACTTGCTGGATATAGGTATGGACGTATCCCTAGCATCCGTATGCCCTTGGTGCAAACTACTTCTCAAAGATGTCTTCTTCCTTCAGGCCACTTTCAGGACTTAAAGAAGCAGTCATCACCACAAGACCTTAAACCATCCGCCTGCAGCTGATCTTGGATCGGTTGACCTCAGATGGTTGATGGGAGATGGAGTTTGTTTTAGTCTCTGGTCAGCAGAGGCAGAACCCTGTCATTATCTGGCATCATCTGTGAGTGCAGATGCATCTGTGTGCTGCTCAATCAAGAGCTCTACTGCAGCACAGCAGATGCTCGTTTGATTGGATGAGCATGTGCCTGCTTCTCAATCACAGCCTTTTTAATCACGGATACGTTTGCTGATCCTTCTCCAGAGAATCCATTTGATTTGAGAAAGAGAAAATGAATTATAAAATAGTCTGTTTTCAAGCTTTTGGACACAATCTAATGTTCAACAATAAGATTTTTTTTTACTTATTTCTACTTCCATCACAAAAAATAAATAATATATACATATATATATATATATTATATACACACACACATACTATTTTAAATAATCATTACAGTTATTGGATTTTTATTTAATTATTTTAAAATATTTTTGTACTTTTAAATAATTATTTTAACTTTTTTTTATTTTTTAAACCTAAAATAATTTATTAGGTTTTATTTGTAATAAGAGCTGGTATTACTATCTATAATATATATATGAATTCATACAAGCGCTCTTTCTAAAAACGGTGGCATATGGTTCAAAATGACTGATTTGTTTGCTTTAAAGAGTATCGTTCTCGACAGTCTGTTTGCAGTCTGTTACCTTGATGACTCCGATTTACATGAGCAACATTTGTAACATCAATCTTCAACACATCACACAAAAGCAGTACGTTTATGAGTTGTGCATGACCTGAAACACTCTCCTTATTATCTCTGTTACACTCTCCTTATTTATCTGTATTATTGAGCCCAGCAAACTGTCCTTCACACTGTGGATGATCCATTCTACCTGTGTGCACCTGATGTTCACTGCAGCGGGAAAGTGAGCGAGCTGATGGGATTGATAGCTGTTATGTGACAGATGATTTCTGAGGAAGTGTGTTCAATTACAGTCAACACAGTGATCGGTGATATAGTGGTACCGGACATATTCTTCAAATGATATACATATAATACATTTATATAATGTATAAAGCTATATATAATCTATTCTATTTATATAATCTCTAAAGCTGCACGAGAATGGAATACTATTCCGACAACTATAAGAGATCTAGACAGATATGCTTTATTTAGAGTTCAATTGAAGAATTGGTTAATTGCTTCTCAAGATTTGTCAACACTAGAATCTGCTTGCTGTCCTATTATTGTTTGTATCTTGGTTGCATTGTTTTTAATTTTTCTTCTTGTTTTCAATAGACTACTGTGTGACTAGTATGTATTTTAATTACATTTTATTGCTAATTCTGGTACATTTACATGAATGTTTTATTAATGTACAATGTCCCTGTCAAGTAAATAAATAAAATAAAAATATACATACTGTATATATACATACATAAATCTGAGGTCAGTAACATTTCTTATGTTTTTGACTCTCATTTACAGTCTCATATACTCACTAAAGCTGCAGTAAAAAAGTAATGGCGTTAAATATTATTACAATAAAAAACCTGAATTTTCAGCATCATCACTTCGGTGTCACGTGATCCTTCCGCATCTTTTTTTTGAGCAGCAAGTCAATATGCTGATTTGCTGCTCAAGAATCATTTCTGATTATTGTGTGTTAAAAACAGTTTTTGTGCATATTTGATTCAAAATACATTGCTCACAAAATAAACCAGCACATGGCTTGCAAATACAGTTCAAGTCATATGGACTATGTTGAGATCTCTTTTTTTGTTGTTGGGAAAAAAGCATCAAGAAAATCCTGCCAAACATTGTTTTTTTGTTGTTGTTTTTTTCTACAGGAAAAAAAGAAGAAAATCATAGAGGTTTGTGTGAGGGTGAGTATAATGATGACACAATTTTAATTTTGACCTTTTTTTTCTGTCTGTCTTATCAGTGGTTGTTTTATCATCATTGTCATGTGTCCTGTAACTTTCTCTCTTTTCCTCTTTTACTGACACCTTTCATTATCTGTCGCACCTTCAACCGAACACTCAGTCCGAGTTACGTAAGACACATGAGCATCGTCACTGTCAGATCATCATGAAGCTTAATAGACGTTTGTCAGAGGTAATCAGCTTTGCATAAGTGCTCTGTTAATTGCTTTAATGGTATTGCGCTTTACCATAGAAAGACAATGGTGAATTCATAGCTTAAAGGTGAAATGTGTTTTTATTATTATCATTAAACACCCTGGGAGTGAGAATAGATAGTGTGTTTGGTTAACCTGAAAACTATATTTAACACGAAATTACATTTCACTACCTTTATATGTTCCCCATCTCTTGTTAAGATTTCTATTGTAGAGTGTTTAGTCAGAAGGCATTTAAAGACTTCAATGCAATCAATCAATCAACTCTATTCTGGTCCATGACAACCCAACGCAGATAAGGATCTTGATATATATCTGAAAGCTAAATGAAGCCTCACGTTGGTGTAGTTTTAAAGATGTCACTTGTTGGGCTCAGTTAAGAATCTCAATAGGGTTCTATAGGCCCCTCTAAGGGCTGTAACTATAAATGCAATTTTGTGTCATTTTTTCCCAACCAGATGGCCTCAGAGACACTCGGTGACCCAGTTCCTGATTAATCATGATGTGTAAAGTAGAAATTGTGTTTGTTTGTTTTATTTTTTTGTGATAAAAATGTACGCAAATATGCTAATTATCATAAAAAAATCCAGATAAAATTCACCAAAAATGATAACAAAACCTACTAAATAATTATAATTATTTTTTTAATGAATCCCAAAAACATATTGCAACGTTGAAGTGCGTACGCAACATTTATAAATGAGACCCCAGAACTGTGGGCTCTCATCCACTCAACCACAGAGTAGACCAGTGTACTGGTTCATCCCTGAAAGATGGGCTGAATTTTAGAATAACATACTTTTTGTACTATTTCTGCTATATAAAAATATGGCTGCAGTAGTAAGGGTCATTGTGAATTCAGCCAGAGAAGCCATGTCGTTTCTCATTTAAGAGTCTCCTGTATACTCTCCATCTATTAATAGATAATCTGATTGGCTGATATCTTAAGAGTAAGGGCACACAGTTGTTTTTTAATAAGTCTTCCAGGTACAAAGCGTTTTTTTCAAGGTTCTGGGCTGACAGCGAGCTCTTTTGAGGTTGACAATCACTAGATTTCCCAAAGTTTCGGTGGTGACATCCAAGAATTTCTGGGTTTGTTTGAGGCGCTAATTCTGTAAAGATGACTTCATATTTAATAATTACACAAGAAGGCAATATATGCAAACAACATTGGGGGTGGGGGGTACAAAATGGATGTAATATATATTAATATATATATTTATAACGTGTAATTTACATTTTGAGCAAACAAAAAATATAGTTATATATAAGTAGTTTCCTTGACTGATGTTGATCTTCATTTCAATCCTTCATTGTAGACGTGATGTCAGTAAAGTAATAAAGTGATTAGATTGAATCCATGGGAGGTGAAGCAGCCATCTAAAGTTGAGTTTCATTCACAGGTCTTCATTCACTGATTCCAGTTTTTCTGCAAAACCACCACATTTCTAATTACTAAACCAAACTATTCAGTACTCCAGATCATTACATTACAAATGAACGTGAACGATCCCAATTCCACATGAGAAGTGTGTAGTTGCTGTGTGACTGTAGTTATGTTCTCCCTGAGAGAGCCACTCACAAACAGGCCCCTGTTAAATCTGGTATTAACATATATTTACAGTAATCAGGTCATAATAATAGAGCATATATGCTCACTTTAAAAGGTGTACAATAAATGCACCAAAGATGCATAGTGAATACAAAAAAAACACACACACATTCAGAGATGGTCAGGACTAATGCTAATGCATTTTTGGTAGGCATATCCAAATATATTGAGACATATATTGTGTAATAGAGAAACTACAAAGATCTTCATCCATCCCTTGGTGACTTGGTGGATTTTCTGTTATCATCTAATCTTGTGGTATTTTTATCCCCCCCAAAAAAAATAAAAAACAGAAACAAAACATAGATAGATATGTCATGTAGCTGACAAACCATTTCACCATTATCAGCTATCATGTATGCATGGGAAATATCATGTTCCCAGGGAACACACATACTGACAATACAAATATAGCCTGAATGCACTGTAAGTCGCTTTGGATAAAAGCGTCTGCTAAATGCATACATGTAAATGTAAATGTAATGCATGGAGGTAATGCAATTATCCCAGTGGAGGTATGTTGGAATTTGTGTTGTAAATGCATTCTGGGTAATTTAGATGCTATATGAAATGCATGTTTATGTGTTTATGTCAGGTGTAAATGTCAAAGACAGCTTTGAGGACTCACCATGATGGTTTCTTCATGAGACACGTTTGCCAGCATCACACTGCAGCAGCGTTTGCGTTCACATACCCCTGCTGGGTTTAAAGTGCACACACAAGATAAATTCAATTGGAAATACTATGATTAGTTTTGAGCCATATGATAATAATGACAAACTACAAAATAGAAAGTGTGGCTTTTGACTTCAAATTAAGCCGTGCTTTGCCAATGCTTTTACACATGAATTTAAAATTAGACGTAGTATTCACATTGCTGTGAAAGTGATTGCTCTGGTGTGATATTGTTTGTTTGTACACTGAATATTGTCAGATCTTCATCCAAAATGCATAAGTTATCCTTCACGAACAAACAAATAAACTGTAGATTTCTGAGGCAGACTAGCGTCTGATCTGGGCCCCAATTATTAGGCTTAGATTTGTCCCTAGGTCATATCTTGTTGACATATTTTGTTGACCCTGGAACAACATTTTAATCCAAAAATGTAGTCTTGACCATATTCCTACGCCTAATTCTTAACCATGAGTAATCCCTACAATCAGAGGAAATGATAGATGAATGTACTGTACTGATGTACAAGCACAAACACTGATTGTAAGCCTAAATTTCACAAAAACTATAAACTGCTTCTTCAAATCTGATTGGTTCATAACAATGTTGTTCAGGAACATGTCGCACTTGGTAAAATCAGGTTCTGCTTTTAGGCCACATATCAGATTAGGTTTTAGAGTGAATATAGCTCTAGGGAATATGTTTTCATTATTAAAAATGTAATATCTGGTTTGTTGTTCTTTTTATTTTTCAATGAAGTGCATTGAAAATGAAGCATGTTATTAATCCTATCATTATATTATTTACATTTCTTATAAGTGTAAATATATTATACGTTCTCTGTTGTTCTCAAATTGGGAAGTATTTAGATTCAGTCATAACCATTACTAAAGCCACTAAAACTGTGAATTAAAGCACTGTTTAAAAATATTTTTGTCAATTTATCTTTTGGCTTCTTTGTTCTGATAATATGAAACATGGTAAAATTGATTCTTTGTCAAATATCTCAAGAAATGTATCTAGCCTGAAAACGAAAACTGCCCTGAACAAATCACAATAACACATACGGTCAATGCCTGAACAGTTGTTAATGAGAGGACAGATGAAAAACAGTTCAAGTACTGTGATAATACTTACTTTACATTTGTACTGGGCAGCGAGCAAAACGGTGGTCACCAAGATCACAATAACAAACAGCAGCAGCAGCAGCAACAACAACAACAACAACAACAACAACAACAACAACAACAACAACAACAACAAACAACAACAACAACATCATATCTAAATGATGCCGTGTTGTTGTAGAAATCAGGTGAAGTATAGTCGGGTGTTTCTGTAGTGAATGTTGTGGTGGAAATGTTTGCACTGATGGTAGAGTGTGATTCTGTAAGGGTCAGAAGAACAAAGCATTTTATAAAACTATAGGCTTAACTTCTCTACAGTCCAACTGATCCCCAAAACATGTGAAGTGTCAAATGTTATTTGCAACACCATGAGGAAAGTTGACATAGTAACATACTCACTGTTGATGGTAACATTATACAATGTCTGGTTGTTTCTTGTACCCTGTATAAATTGTGCTCTGAAGCATCTGTTCGAGGTGACATTACGTACAGTTAGATTGCCAGTCTCTATTGAGAAAGGTGTACTCAGGCTGGTGGTGCAGTTCTCATCAGGGCCACAGTATTGACCGATCCTGGTGATCTCAGTCTCTTTTACACAATCGATTTCGCTGAAAACCGTCAATCCCAACAGTTGTGAATGGTAGGCTAGCATTTCCACCCTCAATTGTTTCCACCTCCACATATCCCTTACAGGAACCTGACAAAATACATATTTTGAACTGTAAATAATTTAACAATACAGATCCACGCTTGGATTCACATTCTGATTTTATGTGAATAACAGATTTACAGTAACATGTTCAGAAGAACTGTGGCCAAGGATTCAATAAGATCTTGAACTCCATATTGTTAAGTACTTGAGCAAAAACATGGCTGTTATTAGAAATGACACTAAATCTGTTAGTTTGCCAACAAGGCACAATTATTGGCCAGTTTGGATATAATCTCAAAATGGCAAATATTAATTCAGTCATCAACCACAAGACAATAATACTAAGTAAAGAAGATAATTGTTGTTATTATTATTATTAGACTTTAGTAATATATCAAGTTGCTGAGAGAATTTTAAATTATAAAATATATTTTTTTCCCTGATAACAAATCTCATAATAAAGTAGATTATGAAGAAATCTAGGGTTTGTTTCCAAATCCAGTGAGATTCCCAACAAAGCAGCTTTTCTGCACATGCTTCATAGACAATCCCACAATGCATTGCAACAAGCTTGGCAAAAAAATGAATCCAATAAATATGAAGTGCGATAAATGAGTTCTAAAATACTAATCTGTAAGTGGGTACATTTTAATTCAGTACTGAAATATGTTGAGCGTGTTAAACATGTATTGTGTGCTAAGTATTCTCTACATTGTAGCAGAGCTGCACGTGTGACAGTTAGACATGGCCAACATGGCCGCCGTGCACGTTAGAATCACCACTGGCTATATGTTAACATTAGAATCAACTATTTAATCTCTCCTGTGGTTCACACGACACTGGCTATATGTTAACATTAGAATCAACTATTTAACACAGTCTCTCCTGTGGTTCACACGACAAGCGCTGTTCGCTGTACATCACACAGCACATCACATCAGTCATTTATGAGGTTCTGAAAGATGTAGTCAGACCGCGTGTTTGCTCCCTCGCTTTAAAATGGAGCCGGATACACAGACAGCACAGACAAGATTCAACTTGAAAACCAAAACAATTAAAACTTCATAAATCTGTCTTACCTACGGCAAGTATCAGCATGAACATTAAACCAAACAACACACCCATCCTGATAGTAGCTTTTCGTCAGATCACTTTAGAGTTATGCTTGGATTCACTTAAGCGCGCCAACTGCCTGTTGTCCCGCCAAAAAAGGCACCAAACACTTCTTTGGTTTCATGGCAGGTGGCACCAAAGTTGCATTAGCGCCACCGAACGTGTTGGAGTGTGGACCTGCGTTTTTACCCATTAACACACATGCTCGGAGAAAGAATACACAGAAAGAGTTATTTAATTTCCACATACACACATTCTCTGAGTAGATTAAGACATAAAATCACAATAGTACAATTTATGTGTCTAAATGACCATTTTATATGGTATTTTATGTAGCAATCATATATGTCAATAATGTTATTCATATGATTTATTAAATTAACAAATCTTTATATACAGTTCATACTATGGGGTTGGGGGGGTATGGCTATTCAAAATTTTTGCCCAGACAGTGGTATTAGCTCAGATTAAGAAACCATAATATAGCAATCCATAAAAATATTGCAATCCATTATATATAAATATATATATATATATATATATAGCTAATATATAGAATTATAGTATATAGTGGAACGACACTGGAAAAAACTTTTGAACACATTTAGAAAAAGCAGTACACCAAGGAATACAGTAGCTGATTTCACAATGTGGTTTTACCTCCTACCTGTACAAATTAGAATCAGCTAGGTTAATGCATGTTAATAGGTTAGAAAAAGGCTTACCCACCTCTGAATGCAAGTATACAAACATCTCCTTATTGGTTGAGGCAAAGATCTCTCCCAAGACCTTTGCAACAAGATTGTTGTGCTACATAACAATAGCACTGGTTACCAACAGATTTCACAACTCCTAAATGTTCCTGAAAGCACCATTGGGGCCATTATCCATTATAAGTGGAAGGAACATCATTCCACCGTCAACAGGCCATCCACAGGAGATCCTCTCAAGATTTTTGATCAGGGAGTCAGAAGAATAGCCCAAGAGCCAAGGACCACTCAGAAAGACTTAAAGGCAGCAGGTACAGCTGTCAAAGCGAAAATAGGCCACGCTCTCCACCGCCACAGACTTACTCCGGAAGGCTGCATTATTGAAGAAAAGGCATGTTAAAGCTTGTTTGAAGTTTGCTACACAACGTTTTGAAAAGCCTGTGACGTACCGGGAGAATGTAGTCTGATCAGTTGAGACAAAAAGCAAAATTATACCAACAGTGAAGTTTGGAGGTGGTCTTTCGGGAAATTTGTAGCGCAACCTTTGTTTTAAATTGAAAAAAAATTCAGTCATTGTGAGTTAAAGTTCCAAAAATGGGAGGTGCCAGGCATAACTTAAAATACAGTAGGCCCGTTCAGAAAAAGATGGATAGACCAATAATTAAAACAGTGCAGCAAATGTGCACAAGTGATGACAAAAAGCCAGTAAAGTGTTGCTGCTGTGTTCTAGAGCAAGAAAAGAGCTAGCCAAGCTAGGATTTCTGCTGGTTTGCGTATAAATTACATAATTTGTGAAAACTCCAAATCTATACTGTGGCTATATTCATATTTCAGTCAGAAGTACTGCCAAGTCAGTGGCACAAGAAAAGTTATGTACACCAGCAGGGTGATCATCAACACCATACAAAGATACAGAATAACTGAGAGTAAGTTGAAACAAGCATTATGGGCTCTTTCCAAACACTGTATGGAACATCAAAACCTTTACAAAACAGTGCTTTGAAGCACATATCAAACTGGCAAAGTCACATGACTGCAACAAATGAGGCTGTGGGCATCGATCACAAGGCAAACTCATGAACAGTGTCTAATAAACGTTTTAAATTGATGTACAAAAATAATAAAAGGAAAAACTGTACATAAATGTCATATTTAATGGTAATTAATGATTTGTAGATCATTAATAGATTACACTTTCATGAAAACCCGTAGTTTGAAGATGTGTAGTTGTTTGTAAAAGGTGCCTTTATACGCACATGTTTAGCCTGATATAACTTGACTGGTTGGGATGCTCAGTGTTTTTCCAGACTGAGTCACAGAAGTATAACGCTCTTCAGCAAACCTTTTACTTCTGATTTTATCCTGCAGGATATATACATGAGAAAATGGCTAATGCACAGTGTAGTTCTACACTAGCTCTGTACTTTATAGTGTACTACTAGGATATTCCATATTTAGTTTCCTCTTCTCCATTATGTAACATTAAAATCAAATTGAGGCATCATTATCTTGTGTTCGTACATGTAGAGTTTGTAAATCAATTGTTCTGCTCATGATTACGTTAATAGCAGGCATTTTGAAGACCGCCCGTGTGAGTCCTGCTGTACTGCGAGCACTTCTAGACATTTAAAGGCTGTTTGACTTGGCAGAGTGACTGATGCGCTTTCAGGACAGATTTACAGCAAATACAACTGAACTACTGCCAAAGGAAAACAGGACGAAATCCAGGAACTAAACGATCCTTCCAAAACAGATTGCAAACTAGTTGTGGTCACATATAAGATTTATGCAGCTGGAAATTGGATAATATTGCCTGATAAGAGACCTACAGCGGTCCAGCAGAGCCATATAAAGAGCTTGGAATAAAAAGCCTGAGCTGCTGGACTTGCATGAGTCACCTCGTCTCAGGTCAATCATGCTAGGTTAGATTTGAGCTGCATTAGTTCACCATTACCTCTGGGACGAATCTTCACATGCAACCGGCTCCAAAAGTCTGAGAATATATTTGGAATACATTTGGGTCCATATGCACGTGCAAAAATTTGAGGGCACTTTTTAAAAGATATTTCCATTCAGCGAGGATGCATTAAATTCATCTTAAAAAATGAACCAGTTTCACCATAATAAGAAATATGTCTTGAAACAAATCAGCATATTAAAAAGATTTCTGAAAGATCACGTGACACTAAAGACTGGAGTAATGATGCTGAAAATTCAGCTTTGCAGCTTAGCTTTTGCTTTATTCACAGAAATTAATTACATTTTAATATATATTTATAGAAAAAAGCCATAATAATATTTTTTACAATATTACTGTTTTTATTGTATATTTTTGATCTAATAAATGCAGCCTTGGTGAGTATAATAGAGTTATTTCAAAAACATAAAAAAAAAAATATTACCAACCTCAAACTTTTGAACAGTAGTATGTTATATACTAAAGAATACAAAATTATTATTGGTGTAGAAACACTTTATGCTCAGAAATTGCTTGTAAATTTCACAATTAATTAGAAAGCAAGTAACATACATAATTAAACATGTTTTTTTTTAATTGAAACACAAAAATAGTATATTCTTATAAAAAGTACTCCAATAATCTGGTCATTTACTACTTAAAAAAATCATTATAGTGTAGAATCAATAAGAATCTTACATTTCACTACTGATTATATCCTGTATAATTGAGTATGTGGCGAATAAAATAACATTGACCTTGAATATTATATTTTTTTAAATCAAAGAATAATTTCAGGTAATGTACAGTAGGCTATATTGAATATAGGCCCAAGTCAATTTGAGTAGGAAAGAAATATTCTAAGAAACAAGTCGTGATATCTTACACAGTTTTCTTGTTTCTCAGGTGAATGTGTGTTGTTATGAAGATGATTAGGGGTTTTACTGGTGAACAGAAAAAGATGGATACGATTGGGGACTGTTGGAGCACAAAGGGACTGTAAACCATCAGTTAGAGATGATCTAGAGGGGTGTAATCACTATCCACCATCCTTGATAGACGTTCCCTTTCTGTTGGTCACGTTCCCCTAAAGACTTTCGACATGTTCCCTTCATCACGGAACAAGGATTGAAACAGTAACTGAGACGTCTTATAATTTGATTTCAAATCTGATGGATATTCAGTGAAGAATTGATATCATCAGAAGTCATTCTGATATAATGTAGCATTGATATAATCCACACAAAAACTAGGAAAATCATGTCTAACCTGAGAAGAACACTTTTAGGAATCTGGCAGGAAAGCATGTCTGTATGGTTAGTCGATCTGTGTAATTACTGTAGATAATGTACGGCATCTGGAGCAAACGCTGTCAGTTAATTTACTTTGCACTGGATGTGAGAAAGTGATTCACATCCTCTTAGGTGGAAACAGGTTCCTCATCTCCACATTCGTATTCCCATCCACGCAAACAGAATTATCTAGAGATCTTCATGTCCGGTTATCTGCTGTGTTTCCTCTCCCCACCATGGCAACACCGTACACAGAGGTTTTAATGAGAGAACCGTCTCGCCCAGGTTCATCTTTCCTCCCAGGATACACGAGACAACATCTCGCACACAAGTCAGTCTTAAACTGGCGTTCCTGAGAGCGTTACGTTTTCCAGCGATGCCATCATACTTCATCAAGCAGCACAAAGCACTGGTCAGCAAAAAACAGCAGCACAAAGGTAAGCCAACACAATGTGCACTGCCAGACAAAAGTGTGGACATTTTGACCAAATTTGTTCCGCATGCTTTTTAAAACAGTTTGATGCAAAGAAGTAAATGCTTGAAATTAGTTTTATACAAATACAAATTATGAATTTGCTCATAAAACTTTTTGTTTTTTTTTACAATAAACTTTTAGAAATGATAAATGTCTAGATTTTTACATTTCTATTTTTAGAACTGTGCATTTTAAATACTACTATTATTATAAAATGTATAATAAATAATCAGCTAATGTGTCTAAATTAACTGTTGTTCCAAAATATGAATTAATATTTTTTATCTTATTTTATAGACAATTTGAATTTTATTTAAGAAATCAATGTATATATATATATATATATATATATATTATACATATTATCATTATTGTTATATAATATTATTGATAGATTATATTACAATATATATTCAACTTTTATATAAAAAACAAACAAATATACCTAATCAGTAGGTGTGTCTAACTTATCTCTAGATCCAAAATATATATATTTTTTAATCATATTTGATTATCATATAGTTCCAAGTATAGTTATATATACTGTAGTTAATCAATTAATCTGCAGGTGTGTCAAGATTTTCAACTAGTAAACTACTAAATGTAGAATCAAATTATAAATACCTGTATGTAAAGTCTGTATGTACATATACTGTGTGTGTGTGTGTGTGTGTGTGTGTGTGTGTGTGTGTGTGTGTGTGTGTGTGTGTGTGTGTGTGTGTGTGTGTGTGTGTGTGTGTGTGTGTGTGTGTGTGTGTGTGTGTGTGTGTGTGTGTGTGTGTGTGTGTGTGTGTGTGTGTGTGTGTGTGTGTGTGTGTGTGTGTGTGTGTGTGTGTGTAAACTAAAACTATTTAAAAAATAATAAATGTAATAATTACATATAGCGTAGTTGTATAGTGTATCTATGTATGTAATAAGTAAAGGTTTATACCAAAAAAAAAAAAAATCAGTAGGTATGTTCAAAATTTGACTGCCAGTGAACTATTAAATCTACATTCAAAATAAACATTGTAATAATATTTAATATTGTTATTGTATAAATGGGTCTTTAATGTCGTAACATGCTCATAACAGGACGTCTGAGATTTGCTCAAGCCTATTAAAGGAGGAAGTGTCGCGCTGTGTATTGTGAGATTATCCTGACAGGCACAACAGGGCTCATGCAATAACCTCCGCCTTGAGCTCAGGGGACACCGCAAAACAAAACACGGATGCAGCCCATCACAAGTGACTGAGCGCTTTCATTTCACTAATGACTTTTGGGTGGCTTCTGATTAAATGTGTGATTCAAAAAGACAGTGTGCGTTTGCTAAAGCCTTCAGTAATCCTATAAACTCACTCTAATGACACCGAGACGAGTGCATGAACTCCTGCTAACGGTGCTGTGCAGAAGTGATATACATTGTCTTGCTTTATTAATAACTCTCTGGCTGTTCTTTTGATTGTGGTATGAAAAGTGACCTGGACATTTTTTGTGGCATTCACATGCATTAGTGCAATGATGCTGTGGTTGCATTACCACTGCTATCACTCACACATCTGTTTAATGCCATATGAAGATGTTTGTCTAAATAGATGTTTTTTGTTGCCAAGTAGTTATGGGCTGAATACCACTTAGCAATCAAAAAGCAGTGCCATTTACGGCGTGGGAGTTTTGCACATGCAAACACACTCACATTTTCAGAAAAATACACAAATTATCTTGTGGTTATTGTCAGATAATGTGTTCATGCAGTGTCCACCATGTTTTTATGGTTCATCGGGTGTCAGTTTTACAATCTAATGACAGCCAGTTAATGGATAGGACATGCATTTTAAAAGCAATTTTGTTTACATAGCTTTCATAAAAAAGCTTTAAATGCTCCTGCTGTCCAGATATTGATAATGATAAGTCAATTGAAAAAAAAACATGTTGGTTGAAGTGATAGGCACTTGATAATTTACTCACCCTTCACTTGTTCCAACCCTGTATGAGTTTGTTTCTTCTGTTGAACATGAAAAATATATTATTCTGAAGAATGTAAGTAACCAAACAGCTGATGACAGCCATTGACTTCCATAGTTTTTCTGTACTATGGAAGTCAATGGCTACCGTCAATTGAACCATTTGTAACCATAGTGCAAATTTCCATATGTAGTTATATATAGTTATAAAAAGTGATATTTTAACAGTGATATTTTCAGCCTTGTTACTCGGTAACAGCAAGTTCCCCTACTATAAGGTGAATAACCTGGATAATATTTCATTTTACTAATAATAGACATTTTATTTAATTTTACAGTAAGATGCTGTTAAATGTAAAGACTTAGGAAGTAAAAAACGAACATTCATCTTAAATTGTACAGTGGAAAAACAAAACAAAACTGACAGTTCATTGCGTGATACTTTAAGTTTGACGGTATTGTGTTCAAATACCAAGACTGATGTTTTTCGTCAGTTTTTGTTATTAATTATGCATTTTCATTTGGCATATTATGTTGTTTAATCAATGTTTATTGTCAGGTTTGTTACCATGTCCTTGTTTTTTAGCTTGTGAATGGGCCACTCATTTGCTTATTGTTGTGTCTCTTTTATAACTTATATTATTAGGTGGTTATATTCTGCAAGTCACGTGCAAAGTAGATTTAATCACTTTAGATGACATACAAGCATTAGTAAATTATATAGGCCAGCATAGGCCTACAGTTTTTACCGTTGTATGCATGCTGCAACCGAGTTTTTTATTGCGAAGTGCTGGCAACCACAGCTTTTACAGCAGATATTTTGCATTTTCAAGATGACATCACATGTAGACAGTCCTTTAGAAGAGACCTTGAGAATCCGCCTCGCTGGCTGCTCCTCCTTCATTGACAGCTCGTGTAATCTCCAACCTGTTGGGTATTTGTGCTCCTCTCGACGGGCTTAATCTGTCCAGACTGCAGCGGGCGTTTGGCAGGAGAGTCAGAGCGGGGCATCTTTTGCGCACTTGTCTCTAGGTAAGTCCAAGGATGGGACGCTGACCCTGTCCCATTCACAGAGACCAGACGAGAGTGAGGCTGCTGCTGCTGCTGCTAAAAACAGGTCAGACTTTAAATTACATTGTTCATGTTGACGTGCAGTTATTGCAACTAATTATATTTGCATGCAATACATGAGCACGGTAATTTAAAGTGTAATTTTCAACTTCTCTTGGATTGATGACCGTGAGTGATTTGCAGTTAAATGCACACTGCATATGACAGATTTTTGCATGCCGATCAATCACACGGCATTAATTGCACAGGAATGTGCATCCTTGCATTTCGGACGCGTTGCAAATGTCTGTTTCGTTGAGATCTGCGCAGCATCCTCTCTCCTCGCATGTCATTCTTTGTCACTGCTGTCCTTGTTTGAGCTTCGATAGTTTCTGCAAGAGACAGAAATCGTGCTGGAGTTGTTACAGACCTGAAGGTAAGGTCAGAAACTGGCTGTTTGTAAAATAAACACCCATGCGAATGATGATTGATTAAAGCATCACGCGCACTGAGGTGTATGGGACATCTCGCGCCGGGACATGCGCTGCCTGATTTATGATCCGTGCTGAGCTGCATGTTTATGTTGGGATGTGATATATGAGTGGCACAGACATTAAAGGCAAGGGGCTGCATCTTAAAGACAAAGCCAGGCAAGTACAGCATGTTCTTTTTATGTGAGCAAAGAGAGACTGCAAGTGTAATGCAACATCTGTTGTTGTTGTTGTTGTTGTTGAGTTTTTTTTCTCAATGTTGTGCGTTGTAATGTGCAATTTAATATTAGGATTTAAGACGGAAAAAAACTAAGGGAATGATGAGTCGACTGTTTATGTCCAGTTAATGTTAGTCATTTGAACAGAAACAAATATGTAGAAAATGATTCTGTAAGTGTATCAAGGCGGGGTTAGAATTTTCTGTGAAATATTGTAAATATTATATGGAATTTATGAGTATACTGGAATGGGATTTCTGTTTGTTTTAAATCTTTTGAAAAAAGTTATTTAAAAAAAATATTGTATTTTCTTTGTTTTATTTTAAATTAGTTCTGTCAAATGATTAATCGCAACCAAAATAAAAGTTTTTGTTTACAGAATATGTGTGTACTCTGTATATTTATTGTGTATATATAAATATATATATATATATATTTTGAAAATATTTACATTTACATTTACATTGAATAATTTTGCAAGACGCTTTTATCCAAAGCGACTTGCAATTGGGGAATACATAAAGCGATTCATCTTGAAGAGGCAAACAGACAGAGGAAGTGCTCGTAACACCAAGTCTCAGGCATTGTTTAAATAAGTACAAGCTAGCAAGGGAAGGAGAGAAAGATAAAGAGAAATAGTTTAGGATTAAGTCAAGTTGTGTCAAAAGAGTTGTTGCTTGAAGATTGACAGGGATCCAGCGGTCCGGATGGGGGTGGGAAGATCATTCCAGCAGCCAGGAACGGTGAACGAGAATGTTCTGGAGAGTGATTTTGAGCCTCTCTGTGATGGTACCACGAGGCGTCGCTCACTAGCAGATCTCAGACTTCTGGAGGGGATGTAGATTCGTAATAGTGAGTGGAAGTAGGCGGGGCTTCTGGAGGGGATGTAGATTCGTAATAGTGAGTGGAAAGCTTCTGGAGGGGATGTAGATTCGTAATAGTGAGTGGAAGTAGGAGGGTGCTGAGCCTGTGGTTGTTCTATATGCAAGCATCAGTGTCTTGAACTGGATGCGAGCTGCAACTGGTAGCCAGTGCAAGGAGACAAAGAGAGGTGTAACATGGGCTCTTTTGGGCTCGTTGAAGACCAGTCGTGCCGCTGCATTCTGAATCATTTGTAGAGGTTTGATTGTGTTTGATGGAAGTCCAGCCAGAAGAGCATTGCAGTAGTCCAGCCTAGAAATGACAAGGGCCTGGACAAGAAGTTGTGCAGCATGCTCTGTCAGAAAGGGCCTGATCTTTCTGATGTTGTGTAGTGCAAACCTGCAAGATCGAGCAGTCTTTGCAATGTGCTCTTTGAAGGTCAGCTGGTCATCAAAGATTACACCAAGATTTCTGACCGAAGTTGATGGGGTAATTGATGATGAACCTAACTGAATCGTGAAGTCATGCTGTAGAGTTGGAGTGGCAGGGAAGACAAGAAGCTCCGTCTTTGCCAGGTTGAGCTGTAGGTGATGTTCTTTCATCCATGCCGAGATGTCTGCCAGGCAGCCTGAGATCCGTGCAGCTACCGTTGGATCATCTGGTCGAAATGAGAGATAGAGCTGTGTGTCATCAGCGTAGCACTGGTAGGAGAAGCCATGTGCCTGTATGATGGGACCCAGAAGAGGAGGGGTCCAAGAACCGAGCCCTGGGGAACCCCAGTGACCAGTTGATGTGCTTTGGATACCTCCCCTCCCCTATACATGTAAATACATTTACATGTATTTACATGTATATATTTATATTAATATACGCACACATATACACACATATATTCTCTAAACAAATCTTTTATTTTGGATGGATTAATCTCGATTAATCATTTGACAGCATTATTTTAAATATTTGTTAATATTGTTTTATTTTAAATTAATATGCATTTGAATTAAATTATATTTGATGGTAATTTGTTAATATAATTTATTAAATTAATGACATTCTTATTATTGCTATTCATTTAAATTGTGTAATATTCATTATTAATATATTTAAATTTTGATAAAATGTTCCATTATTTTTATTACATTTTCATTCTAATTTATTTATTATTAAATTAATATTTTGCATATTTATCTTAATTTTATTTTAACTATTAATGTATTTTAATTAAAAAAATATATTTTCTCATTAAATTTTCATTATTTAAATGTATTTATTGTCAAATTTATTTAAATGAAATTAATATTTTAAATAGTTTTCTTCATTTCAAACTATTTTCAATTCAAGTCTATTTTAATCATTAATATATTTGTTATTTTACAGATACTATTTTTATGAATTTCATAAATTGTCATGCCTTAGTTTTAATGTATGTTTGTTTATTTGTATTTATTTGTTTGTTTGTTGATCAGTCTCTATCATAATCCTGCAGAGATATTGTTTATTACAGTGATGATACTGACTGCATGCAGCTAAGTTCACCTGAGTCCTTGTGTTCTTTGAGAGCTGTTGTCCCATCATGCCTCCTAATTGGATGTTCCTTTTCTCGTTAGGTTACCTAACTTGTTTATTAAGCAGTCTATTAGCGGTCTACTTAGTCTACAAAATACTCCATTCCATAGGGTTTTCTCCACCTTGGGTTACTCAGTGACACGTTTAGAGGCAAACTGATGATATTTCTGGCTTTTGAAGTTATAAAATGCAGTTGACCTTCTGAACGCAGGTCGTGAATTGTTTTAAGGTCGATCCAGAAGATCAGAGTCTTTAACCTGTTATATAAGTGGAGTGAAAACAAGACTTACCAGATCTCAGTACTGCTAATCCCAGAGAAGTCGTTTTATGTTGGAAGGCAAATCTGCATTTATATTTGAACTTGTTTTATGAAGAAACCTCAAAATAAACAAAGTGAACATGGTGAAAAATAACCAGTCTCTCCAGCTTTCCATGCTGCCAACTTGTGTTGTCTTTGTGTGCAGGTGATGGATTGTTCAGTTTTGTTGAAGATGATGACTTTATCAAATGCATTCAATCGTTTGATGCATGTGGACACCTTTTTATTAGGTTTGGACATGCAAAGAGTGTAGATTGGACAAAATCCACAGATATACCAGTTAAAATGGAATAAGAGATATTTCCTTTACAAATGAGCCATGCATCCATCATAAAAGTCGCCTAAACTCCAGCATTAAGACGCACATATACGTGTCTGTACACTGACCAGCCAAAACCTGATTAGCATTTTCTGACAACCGTCTTACATACGTATGTAGGAGAGCCAATGAGAAGCTCTGGAAATGTTTAAACTGGGCATCAGAGGTCAGCGACACACTAAAACAGGCTGATAGATGAACACACATCCAATCAAGACAGACCAGCCATAAGACTTCATCAGAGAGACTGAGCTGCATTCTAAAGGATGCAAAGAAGAGTTTCATCTTGATTTTAACATTTAATTCGATATATTTATTAGAGATCAATCCTCATGACTCCTGGAATATTTGGGATTGTTTTGGCTGCTATTAAAGGTATATTCACAAATCTTTGATTTATTGCTCACTTTTTTTCCGAACAGATCACAGACGTAGGTCTTTGTTGGTCACTTTATAAATCTGTTATGTTCTTTTTTTATCCTCTCCAGAAATCCCTGCAGAAGTTGACGCAGAAATGGGACGAAAGGAGGGCAACTATGATTGGAAAAAGAGCACGGATAACATCCAGGATGTGTTTGAATTCATGGAGGTCCTCGGATCGTAAGTGCACATTCAGTTCTTCTTATTAGTCATTTTAAAAGCTGAGAATGGGTTATTAACATACGTTTGTTGTCAATAGGGCAACCTTTAGATTTTGGAAGTAAAAATATCAGAATTAATGTCACAGGTACAATTTTATTTATTAAGTACACGGTAAAAAAAAAATACTTTTCAAAACTGTAAATGAATCAAGGATGATTGGAGTATGCTAGAGTTCATTTTTACCTGCAAAAATTTTACCTTTTTAATTATTTTTTTTAAAGTTCTTTGTAATTAATTACCAGCAATTTCTGAGTCAAAATTGATGTAGATGGTGTACAATATTCTCTTAGAATGTGCTAGTAAATTTTACAATTAAATTATAAAGAAACAATTGTGAATTGAATTAAATGTGAAATTTTAAGTAGAAAGACTGAATATTTTTTTTTAAAACACACCAATAATCTGTTTTATTTACTCATTTAATATGTAACTGTATATTTAACTGTATTCATTTACTATAGTAATACAATATTTTTGCAGTGCAGCTTAATTGTTCTTGCCATAATAAATACATATATAAAATAATTTGTACATAAAAGTTTAAAAGTAAAAAGTTTTTAAAAAGTACACTAAAAATAGTTTATATCAGATTTTTTTTTTTTTTTTTTTTTTGTCTTTTAAGTTTGTTAGAGACATTTCCCAGAAAGCTGTTTTTGCCACGCACCCAGCCGGTAAAGGATTGACCCCGTTACCTAACTTCACCAGGTTAACACTGGACTTTAGTTCTTTATAAACTTGGTCATTCTGGCCTTGGCATTTGGCAGATTAGCAGTTCATTCAGATAAAGCTCATCATGAGCATCTTAACATGTTCAGTCTTGTGTTGTGATTTGTAGCAACTTAATAAAGAAAATAATGTACTGAATTAAATATGTGTGACTTTGTGGTATTTATTTGATCTGAGTTGAATACACAGAGCCACGTAAACCTTTCGGAGGTTGATTCCATTGAAAAGTGTATCACTATCAGTCTGTAATGAAACATGGATCATTTCAACATCAACTCAAACAACTGCACGAGTTTGTGGGCGGGACTAGCAGTTTGACCAGCCAATAGGAGGCAGATGGGAGAAATACAATCCTTTCTGAAAACATTATTTCAGTTCTGTTTGTTGACGCTTCTTCACCTTGAATAAACATGAATTATGATTTAGATTGTGAATAAGCTGTTTAAATGTGTAATCTAAAATCCAACTTAACGGGTCTCAGACGGTAAACCAGACACCCGTGATCCGGCCCTGCTGTCCCGAATCGCGGGCGCAGAAAGCTGACTAGACAATGAGCTCAGCAGACATGAGCAGCTGTACAGTGTCTTTGCTGACTGTAGAGCGATCACCAAGCAATAATGTCCCGTCCCTGAAGACAGACACTGTGAGATCAGCACAAGCGTCAGAGACCTTTCTGTCCATTCACGTTTCCATTCATGACTAAATGATCAGCTACTGTGGGATGCAAGTGTCTCTCTCTCTCTTCATTTGATTGGCTGATGCTGAGTTTTATTCAGTTAAGTCTGTACACTCTCAGAAAAAAGGTACAAAAGCACTGGCTGTGGCAGTACCTTTTCAAAATTGTACCTTTTAGGTACTAATATGTACACTTTAGGTACTAATATATACCTTTGAGGTACGTACACACCTTTGAGGTACATGTACACGTTGAGGTACTAATATGTACACTTTAGGTACTAATATATAGGTACTAATATGTACACTTTAGGTTTACCACGGGGGTGACTGTACTACACTTTAGGTACATAGGTACTGTACTAATATATACCTTTTAGGTACTAATATGTACACTTTAGGTACTAATATACCTTTTAGGTACTAATATGTACACTTTAGGTACTAATATATATTAGGTACTAATATGCTACTATACCTTTTAGGTACTAATATGTACACTTTAGGGTACAAGGTACTACACTTTAGGTACTAATATACCTTTTAGGTACTAATATGTACACTTTAGGTACTAATATATACCTTTTAGGTACTACAGTACTAATATATACCTTTTAGGTACTAATATGTACACTTTAGGTACTAATATATACCTTTTAGGTACACTACAGGTACCTTTTAGGTACTAATATGTACACTTTAGGTACTAATATATACCTTTTAGGTACTAATATGTACACTTTAGGTACTAATATATACCTTTTAGGTACTAATATGTACACTTTAGGTACTAATATATACCTTTTAGGTACTAATATGTACACTTTAGGTACTAATATATACCTTTGAGGTCCCAATATGGACCCTTTAGGTACAAAACTGTACCTTTTGAAAAGATACCGTCCCAGGGACAGCTTTTGTACCTTTGTTTCTGGAGAGTGCAGCATTCAGGTCACCCTGCGGCTGTCCTTCTCGTTGTATTGGTCTGTAGGTGAATCAAGGGTAAAGCACAGGTTAAGACACCTCCAGACCGGAGTGTGTTAATCGCTTCGGCAGACAAGAACAGGGATCACAGCTAACGGGATGGACACAGATTTGTGATAATCTACCGGACATGGCCTGTAATGTGCTGTCTATTGCTTTGACACTGATTTTATTCTGTGTAAGTTACTATACTCGATTATTCTCATGAATTAAGTCAAGGCACTCCAGATGGAATGTGGACTAATACTAATTTACTACTTGATTGATTACATTAATAATTGCATTTAAGTTATTTTCTAAAATGTTATTTGTAAACGAGTTGATCCAACTATTATCTAATTAAATATTTGCTCATTTGCATACATTTTCTGAACATTGAACATCTGGACATTTCTGTTTCATTTTGTTGATGTAAAAGGAAAGTTTCACTCAGAAATTGCGAATATATTTCACAAATATTTACAAAGAAACGGCAAGTAACACATTGAATAAAACATAAACATTTTGAAGTAGAAATACTGAATTTATTGTAAAATGTACTCCAATAATCTTTGCTTTATTTACAAATTCCCAAAATAATTTTTACAGTGTATTAGAGTTACGAAACAGATTTTTTTTCTCTTTTTGTCACTCCATAAATGGGAAAATTTTGTAAATCATTAGAAAAAAATAGAAATAAAAATGTTATATAAATGTTATAAAAATACAAAAAGATAATTTTGAGAAAATGACCTTTAAAAACATGTATAAATAAAATAGATATAGTGCAATAAAATAAACGCTTAAAAGTATATTTTGTATGTTTTGTTTACACTAATTTAAAAAAGCCAAATAGCACAATCTCAAAAATGGCCAGTTCAAAAATATAGAAAGAAAATAAAGTAATTTTTTTTGAAGTGTCTTGCCTTAATTAGCATATCATGTACGTAACTTAACTCTTTTTTAGTAATTTTTTAATGAAACATAAAATAATTTTTTTCTTTTTATTTTGCCATCACTATTTATTGTTTTTATTTGTATTTTATTTTTTTGAGAATTCTGCTGTTGTGTTTGTATGTGTGACCCCATTCACCTTGTCCTCAAATGTGAGGTGCGAATTAAAAACCAAAAACCTGAGTTTACAATTCACACAGGTCCTAAAGCGACATAATGATCCAGTTTCAGACATAAACTAGTGTCTGAGCTCTGTCACAACCTGCCCTTGGCACCAGTGGGGCATTATGGGCCGTAGGGAGTTGAGCGCAGTGCTTTCCACTGACAAAAACAACCTGAATTAAACTCCCACAATCCCTCAGCAGGCTTCTGTTGGACTTAACACACATCAGGATGAAGTACGGCTTCTAACATTGGGCTTTTATTGGTGAGGCAGTGATTGTGTGATGAAAAGGCCGTTTTCTTTGCCCTTGGGCACATTCTGTGCACTGACCTTCAGTTTGAGCTATATTTATTCATGCATTGAATTGAAATCCACAGTAGTTAATGAATTGAGGAATTGACCGCAGTGCAGGAAAATGGTGTTGTGGGAATACGTGTTCGACGCTGGCGGTGTCAGGGAGACCGCTTCATGTGTTCGTGGGAGGCTGAGATTGATTGTCTGAAGCCATGCAACAAGAGTCCAAACCATTATGAATTCAGTGTTATATCAAAAATATATACCTACACTGCAAAAACGGCTTATATTTAAAGTAGCAAATGTTATTTAAAAAATCGATACAGTTAAAAATAATACACTTCGTGAGATGTACACTCAAAGTACACTAAAGATATATTATTTTAATATTCATTTGAAGCAGTAAATGTTAATAAAATATTTTATACAGCTAAAAATAATACATTTCGTGAGATTTACACTCAACTTACATTGTTATTTCAAGATGTATTCTCTTAATATTTATTAAATATTTATGTAGCAAATGTTATTTAAAATATTTTCTACACAAAAATAATACATTTAGTGAGATTTACATACAAATTATATTTATTGAATTATTTTCTAGATGTATTATCTTTATATTATTTTCATATCATTGAAATATTTTAAACAGTTCAAAAATAACAGTTAGTGAGATTTACACTCAATGACATATTATTTTCAAGATAAACGGTATTCTCTTAATATTTAAGTAGCAAGTTTTAATAACTTATTGTATACAGGTAAAATTATACATATTGCCATATTTACACTTAAATTACACTATTATTTTCAATATATATTATTTTAATATTTATTTTAATGATATTAAGTTATGTTATACAGTTAAAATAATACATTTAATGAGGTTTACACTAAAATTATACTGTTTTATTTTCAACTTGTTTTCTTAATGTTTACTTTAGCATATATTATTAAAATATTTTATACAAAAATAATACATTGAGTATGATTTACTCTCAAATTACACTATTCTTTTCAAGACATATTCCCTTAATATTTTCTTTTATATTCTGTGAGAAGTTATATCTAATGCTATTTTTGAAGTGATGGTGAACACAAAGATGCTGTTTAGAAAAGAGATGTTCGGTGTAAAATACAGATGGGCAAAGTTCAGCTATTAAACACTGATAAGAGTATTACCTGAATAATGTGCAGATCTGCAGCAGGTAAACCAGTGATAGCACATGTAATCTCAGCAAGCATTCTGTATAGTCTAGATAAGACTGTCTTATTCATCCAATCCCAGGGTAATTGTAACCTAGCCTCTTTCCATCGGAGGCCTTACAGTGCCGGCTGTGTTTATCGGTGCACCTGGAAACCAAAGCATTACTGTTTCCGTCGCATGTAAGGGATTCCACGTGTAATCTTTATCCCATGACAGCTATTCCAGGTTACAGCTCGCATGGAGAGAAGAAAAAGCCCCTTTCCTAAAACCCACCACCAAGAGCTAATGATCATTTACATAAATGACCCATTTACTAAACTAGTTTGTACAATCAAGTTTTTTAAATACATTTTAAAATTGTCTGCATTATGTCACAGTCAGTATTATATTGTAACAGTATTTGTTATATAGTGCTCTGATTAATTTCTAGGATGCTGCAAAGATGTTCTATGGTTGCTATTGTTTTGTTTTTTTAGTTTAAGTTTAAGTTTGAGGTATCAATATGGCCTTTAAAATAGTTTATTTTAAAACTGTACCTTTTGAAATGATTAATTACTGGCACTGAACTAAAACTAAGACTGAAATAAAATAAAATAAATGAATAATACTACTAATCATGATACTAAACAATGAATGCTACTGAATTATATTAAGTACTAAGTACTAGTCATTTTTATTAAGTTAAAAAATGACAAAACTAAAAAACTACACTTTGAACTAAAACTAAAATGAAACCTGAAAATGTAAATATAAAAGCTGAAAATAAATAAATACTACAATGGCATATGAATAATACTAAAATGACATTGCTGGGCATTTTCTTGCTGTCCTGATGGTCTACAGGAGTTATAGGCAGAATAAGGGGGCCCTACGCAGAACGTGTGTGGTTGAGATAAAATGATGCATTGCTGGTCTTGAATCATCTTGAAATGATCATTCGAGCATTCTGTTTTCATAACCTCTCAAACTGAACCCAAAATTCATATTTTGGAAAGCCCTACGCAGTCTATTCTGCATGATCGGCTCTGGTTATAGGTGTATTGTTTATCTGATTAAATCAATTGCACTAATAGTGATTGCTTCACACATGACTTCAGATCTCTCCAGGGCCCTGGCCACTTTCACATGCTGGCGACGCTACAAGCACTTCTAGCTCTTATTAAATGGGTGGCTTGCAGTGCAGCGCTGAGATCTCGGCAGGGTTTAAAAGGTCACATCGTCGCCTTCATTAAAACCTGCTTTGCTCTCAGGGGGCAGTGCCACGCCGGCATCACATAACTCAGGATCATGCTCTCTCTCAGATCCATGGATAAAACATAATCCCAGGTAATTGCACTTTTGACCTTACCTCATCTTTCTGTCTTTGCTTTCTCCAGGGGAGCGTTCTCAGAGGTCTTCATGGTGAAGGAGAGAAAAACAGGGAAGCGTTTTGCTCTGAAGTGTGTGAAGAAGAAAAACAAAAGGGACATCAACCTGGAGAATGAAATCACTGTGTTGAGAACGTAAGACTGAATTAATCCAACACTAGCTGTGATGTAAAAATATTACTTTTGCTGAAGATGCGCTCACCCTCAGGCCATCCAATACGGAGATGAGATTGTTTCTACATGTGAACATATGTGGAGAAATGTAGCATTACATCACCTGCTCAGCAATGGATGCTCTGCAGTGAATGGGTGCCGTCAGAATGAGAGTCCAAACAGCTGATAAAAACATCACAATGATCCACAAGCAATCCACACAACGCCAGTCCATCAGTTAACATCTTGTCAAGTGAGAAGCTGCATGTTTCTCAGGAACAAATCCACGCTTCTAACTTTAAACTGCCCCTTCTGGCCAAAATATATCTCCATAATCCATAATAACACGTCCTCTGGTGAAAAAGTCCATCCCCTGTTGTCCTCTCACAACAAAATCCGGTGTTTGATCTGAAAAAAAACGATGCTTGATCTGTGCATATTTCTCTCCTGATTCAGATGAGACAACTTTTTCCCTGGAGAAAACATTATTATGGACAGATGAATCATATTTTAGCTGGAAGCAATGATTTAAAGTTAAAAACTTCATAAGATGTTAACTGATGGACTGGTTTTGTGTGGATTACTTGTGGATTATTCTGATGTTTTTATCAGCTGTTTGGACTCCCATTCTGACGGCACCCATTCACTGCAGAGGATCCACTAGTGAGCAAGTGATGTAATGCCACATTTCTCCACATAGGTTCATATATTATCTATATTTCTTTCCCCTAATGTCTTAATTTGTTGTCATTTAGGATCAAACATGACAATGTGATTTGCTTGGAGGATTTCTATGAAAGTCGGACGCATTACTACCTGGTCATGCAGCTGTAAGCACCTCTGTTTGCATTAACACCCATGAAACCCCTGTTACTTTCAATCTCATGTGTCTTTATAGCATGTTGTTACATTGCTCATATCCCGTCAGCGTTTCCGGTGGTGAACTGTTCGACCGGATCCTGGACCGGGGCATGTATTCAGAGGCCGATGCTAGTCTGGTCATCAGACAGGTGCTGGAGGCAGTCGGCTACCTGCACAAAAACGGCATAGTCCACCGGGACCTCAAGGTGCAGAGACGCCGCATTCACACAAACATAAGCATGTATCACATTACTCTAGATATACATATATATACATAGATGATGACTAAACACCACAAAACACGGTCTTTTCTCTCCAGCCAGAGAATCTGCTCTACTACAGCCCTGATGAAAACTCCAAGATCATGCTCAGTGATTTCGGCCTGTCTAAGATGGAAGATAATGGCATCATGTCCACGGCCTGCGGGACTCCAGGATATGTCGGTAGGAATGATGTCAAATAAATGGGCTTTCAAACAGCCAGTGAATGTCAAAGCACAAGAGACGCATCTGTATAACTGAAAGGTGCTTTTTGATTGAATTCCCACAAAAAAGATTTACCTTCTGTAATGTTTGTCTGAGTGATGCACAGTATTCAGTGGGAAATACTGCAGTGCTTTGAGTGGTTCATGTGCTGGAATGGTGTTTGTTCATATTATCTTATAAAACTATAGTATACAAATAGTTTTAGAGACAGAGTAAGATATTATATTTGTATAATTGATTATAAAACATTGTAATGCTTAACTGTTATAGCATTTAGCATTTATGCATATATTAATGCTTTAATTTTATAATATGAGTTTGTATTGTAAGATTAGTTAAAATTGTAGGCATTTTGATTGAAAATTATGAAAACAGGTGTTATTTTGGTGTTATATTATTTATTAATATTAATCTATATAGTATTTATACGTATATTAATATACGTTCATTTTAATATTTTCCATTTTTATTTTATTTTAGTTACAATTGTAGGTATTTTAATGAAATATTATAAAAAATATATGTTATTTTGTATTATATTTACAGTGTACTGTTTGTAGTATTTATTTATTGTAGTATTTATTAATATGCTTTTATTTTTATTTGTTCAGTTATTATTTTAAAGCTGTAGAAATGTTAAGTGCTTTTTAAAAATATTAATATGAACTTAATATTTCTACTGTATTTAGCTTTGATTTATTTTTTTCAGTTTTAGTACATTTTCAGCTTTATTTTGGATGAGCAAAAATGATTTTTAATTAGTTTTATTTGTAGTTAACAATAATAATAACAACAACACTGATTAAAAACCAACACTTTTATTATTTTTTTGTGCAAATAACCTGCACTGATGATCTTGCACAATAAATCATTTAAGACAATAAACAAGTTTTATTTTCACACCGTGTTGTTTCTAAGAATCTGTGTTTCCTCGCAGCCCCTGAAGTATTGGCCCAGAAACCTTACAGCAAAGCCGTTGACTGCTGGTCTATTGGAGTCATCACCTACATCCTGTGAGTCCCTTCATAGGGATACTTTCTAAGAAACTGATTTTTGCACTATATTTGCTCCACGAGTGAGTTGGACTTTAAACAGCACTGCTATTTACAGAGAGTGATAAATGGATGCCAAGGTCTTAATTTAGAAACCTAAAGCTTGTGTTTGTCAAAGCTGACAGTTTATCAGTTTGAGTCGGACTGAGCTTTAGCTGTGCTGTTTAACTCCACACAGAAAGCAAACCATGTAGGACTCTGAGATACACGGTGACCCCTTTTTTTATTGTGCTGTATCTTTACAGTCTCTGTGGATATCCTCCTTTCTATGAAGAAACCGAGACTCGTCTGTTTTCTAAAATCATGAAGGCTCAGTTTGAGTTCGACTCACCCTTCTGGGATGATATCTCTGAGTCTGGTTAGCATCCTATACTTCCCTTCTGCTAAATCATCTCATGTGATTCTGTAAAACACACCTGTGATTAGAAGCCTTTAACCTCCTGTATCTTTATTATCTCTCTAGCAAAGGACTTCATCCGTAACATGATGCAGAAGAATCCTGAGATGCGTTATGACACAGAGCAGGCTCTCAGACACCCCTGGTGAGTGACCGCGGGACAGATGTATGAGCCTTAGATCTCTGTTATGCTTCATTCATATATCAGACATGTCAGAAATACAAAACTAATGAGACATTGGTGACACAGAGGAAGAGTATAAAGCTTTCAAATTATGGATCATATAACACAGATCATTTGCAATGTCATTATTGTTAACTAAAACTATTAAACGTAACTTTCGGTCAGAAAATTAAGCAGAAATAAAATAGAAATATTAGATAAAAAATATCAAAAATATATTTGGTAATTGAAATTAAACAGAAATTGAAATACAATATAAATATTGGTAATTAAAATGAAGCAGAAATAAAATACAATACAAATATGAGATGAAAAATGTAAGCTTAAAAAATTACAATTAGTAAAAAAAATTGGTGATTGAAATCAAGTAGAAAAAAAAATATATATATATAGATATTAGATGAAAAAAAACTTTAAAAACCTTAACATTTGTACAAATTGTTTTTAGTAATTGAAATGAAGCAAAAATATAAATATTAGATGAAAACATTAAGTTTAAACTTAAAATTATTTAAAATATTTTTGGTAATTTAAATAAAGCAGAAATAAAATAAAAAATAATATTAGATGGAAAAAACAACAACAAAAAAAATCTTAAACTAAAATTACAAATGTTCATTTGCAACTAAGTGAAATAAAATAAGCTGAAGTTTTAGAACTAAAATTATTAAAGCCTAAATAAAAAGATAAAGCTAAATAAAAATATAAAAAACAGAAAAACTAGTAAAACTGGAAAAAAGACTAAACCTTAAATTAAATAGAAAAATTAAACGAATGAAAGCATATTCAACTTTAATACTATAATAGTATAAAATAATTCTGAAATAACACTCAGTCTTGATGTAATGAGACACCGAGTTCATCAGACAATGTTGAGATCTCTTCGGAAACTTTATCTGAGACACATGAGATTCCACGACTTGACTCCATTTACTCTTCACTTAATTAATCTCATTGCTGTGCAGGAGAAACAACCAGAGCCACCGTCAAGAATAGTTCAGATTAAACTACGCTAAACTCATTTCAGTCTTAGGGATTGGTTGAAATCCATCTGTTTTCCTGCAGCTCTGGTTCTGAATCCAGCTTTGTCCTGCAGGATTATAGGAAAGACGGCCCGGAGTCAGGACATCTACCACTCCGTCAGCGAGCAGATCCAGAAGAACTTCACGGCCAAGTCCAAGTGGAAGGTAAGGTCATGTTTCATAACTCTGTGTCTCCTGTGCTTTAGTCTCAGTTGGCTCTTTCAGATGGCCTCTGGACTGATTGCACATTCAGCTTTATATATGAGTGGCTGATTTGTTCACCCGTCTTGCCTAGAATTGCTCCATCTGTGTGAATGTCTGGAACAGACCAGTTTCAGAAATCTGATTTCTACTTTGAGACAGTTAAAGCAGTGCTAACGTCTTTTCTCCTAATCAAAAGAAAAAGATTTGTATTTTACATAAAATGGGTCTCCTTCTCACGATGGCCACCATGTTGAGAGGAAATTAACTCTATCGTATTTTTGCAGAGAATGTGAACTTGTGATGTTGCACACCATCCAGTCTGATTCCCACAATGCAATGCAACACACTCAGTTTGAACTACTACAACCAAAAGTGATATGATCTACCAAATCTTAACACATTTGTACACACAATTAAATTAAGATAACCATTTTTATTTCAAATGTGCTGCTTTTTGAATGAATTAAACATGAAACTTAGAGAAAGCATAAATGTTTTAAGAGTATGCTATTACTTTCCCGTGCAATTTTAAAAAACAATTATTGACTGTGTACATTATCATTTTATTTTTTTTTTTAATTAATTTTTTTTTGCAAACCTGAATTAAATTGATCAAAAGTGACAGTAAAGACATTGAAAATGTTACATTTTTCAAACCAACGTTCTTTTAATCTTTCTATTCATCAAAAATCATGAATAAAATAGTATCACAGTTTCTCAAAAAATATTCTAAACAAAAAAAAGTAGCCTAGCTGTTTTCAGCAATGATAATAATCAGAAATATTTCTTGAGCATTAAATCAGCTTATTAGAATGATTTCTGAAAGATCATGTGACACTGAAGACTGGAGTAATGATGCTGAAAATACAGTTTTGATCACAGGAATAAATGCAATTTAAAATATATTCATATAAAAAACATGTATTTTAATTTGTAATAATATTTCACAATATTACAGTTTTCCTGTATATTTGATCACATAAATGCAGCTTTGGTAAGCATAAGATACTTTTTTATATGAATGTTCTTACAAAGCACAAATATTTGAACAGCAGTGTATATTGCCAAAACAAATTATTAATATTTTTAATTATTTTTATATTTGGAATGGATTGGTTATTAGCACACTGCTAAGTCCATATACTGTGCAGTATTTTCTGAATATGGTTTATGAGCCCAGAAAAATAAATGCTACTTATTTCACTGTTATTTCAATGTCACACTGGTAATTGAAGATCTAGCTTAGTACACTACAATATGGGAGACAGTATCAATGCAGTAAGCTCTGTTTATATACTGCAAATTATGACAAAAGTAGGTTTTGTTCATAGTGAAATTAGCATACTTTGCTTACATAGCCAAACATTTCAGTTTTTGTGCATCATTAAAATGCATTGGTAGTTTTTAATTTGACTTCATGGTTCACTATAAAGATAGGTGCTAAACTGAAACAGTTGTTCCCTGCGCTCTACTGACTGTCTGAAATCATGATCTCGTCACTCCAGCAAGCCTTCAACGCTACGGTGGCCATTCACCACATGAAGAAACTGCAGCTGGCCCACTCTGAGGCCTGTCTCCGTCTGAAGCAGACGCCTGTGCCTGAGATCAAGGTCATCGCTACACCCACACCTGAATCCGTCCGCAAGAAGCTGCTCGCTGAGACCCCCGAACCAAACGGCAGCGTTCCCAGCAACCAGATGAACGTGCCATCCGGCTCCACCGAGTCAAAGAGTCATTTTCACCCGGTCCGGGTCAGTCACAGCGAGACCACCACCCATGTCGGGACCCTCACCATTGCAGAGAAGAGCAAGCATGTGTATCACTCGCAGCCAGCGGACCTAAATGGGTATGTATTTGTGTTTAATCATGGAAAACATGACCTTTGTTTGATCATTCTAGAAGTTAACTAAGCTTTGAAAATGTGTTATACAGAAACTAACATTTTTATAAGGTCACAGTTATGAACAGCATTGACATATGACCTTCTACATTTATATACCTGCTGAAAAAAATTAAATAAATACATTTAGATCAACCTAAGCTGGTTTGTTGGTCTTAGCTGGTTTAAACTGGTCTTCCAGTCTGGCCAAGATGCTGTAAATCCAGCCAACAGACCAACTAAGAACAGTTTCCAGCAACTTAGCACCTTGTTACTGATTTCACATTCAAGAAGGCTAGCCAATCACGATAGAGGTGATTTACCTCTTAAAGGGCCAGTAGCAGAAAGACTGGTTAGAGAGAAGGTGGAAAATGCTGATGTAAGACTAAATTATGGTGTTTTTGGTGCAACTAGCATTATTAGTGGACAGTTACAGTTAATGTGCTATTAAAAAACTATTTTCAGTGTTGTTATTGTTAACTGAAACTTAAACCTTTCTAAATTGTTTTAGGTAATTAAAATAACGCTGAAATAAAACGAATTAAAAATGTTAGATGAACTTAAACGTATTTCACTTAGTTGGTAATACTTCTAATTTTCATCTGTTTTTTAAGGTTAAGTACCAAAATTGCTAAAACTAAAACTGAAATAAAAATAAATTGAAGCTAAATAGAAATAAAAATATACCCAACAAACTTAAAATAAAATAAAATAATAAAAATTACAAATGTACTTAACCCATTTTTTCAGTGTAGTTATTGTTAACTAAAACTTTTAAAGAAATAATTGAAATAAATCCAGAAATAAAACAATAAAATATATATAGATAAATATTAGATGAATATTAATGAAGTAAACAAAAATTAGAAGTGTTGCCTTGGCAACTAACTGAAATAAGCTTAAGTACTAAAAAAAATAAAATAAATTAAAACCAAAAGAAAATATAAAAAGGACAAAACAAAATTACTCAAATTAAATTAAAATGAAAATAAAAAAGTACAAATACAAAATCTTAATAATAGTACTAAAAGGACAGCCTATTTTATTTCCATAATCTGCATATTTTTAAGTAAAACAGGAAATATGTGGGACAGGATTTGATTTGATCAATTGAGTGTTGATTTTCTTTCCATGCATGCTCTAATTAATTATTACAATTCCTCAGGTATGCAAAAAGAAGCTCCAATCGTAGCGGGCAGAACCTGCAGACTGGCGTTTGCTCTGTCATGTGATTGGCTGCTTTGGCATTGTATGATTTTGACTGGTAAATATGACTGCTTCAATGTTTCACTGCATATTATAAATGTGTGTTGACATGAAAATGCTGAATGCCCTTATTTCTCGTGCTTGTTACAGGTCTGTGATCTTTCACTGTGATCTGTCTGTGAGCAGATCCTGCCGCTCTGTCCTGCTCAAGAGTGTTGACTAGACAGCTGGCCACCGGCCCGCACTGTTCTGAAATACTGAAGTTTAGAGGAGTGCCTCCAAACCAGCAAACACACACAAATCCAGCCTGTCACACACTCGAAACGACACAGTATCCCTGTTAAAGCAGAAACGATTACATGTTAGGTGCTGAACCTGAACTTTGTATTTTCCCTTGAGGAAGCGGTTTTACATTATCAAGGTCAATTCATCTCTCTGTAATAAAACATTTGCAGCAGGGGTCCGTGTTATTGGACACTTGTAGTATTGGGAGTTTTGTACATATACACTCTGTGATGCATGGCTAGTTTGTAATGTGCAATAATGTGTAATACAGTAATAATTCACGTGTGTAAAATACTTTTGCTTCACTGTTAGCCGTAATTATTATTGATTGTATATATTTATTTAGTAATTCGTTTTTTGGTAATTTAACTAGAGTTCATTTAATTTTTTCTAATGCAGAAATTATTATTGTATGTTTTTATGTATCATATATTTTTGTCATAATAAAAGAGATACAAATTATTTAACGCCTTTTCCCACCACCATACGCCTGGCCCTTGTTTTGTGCACTATAATACACTACTGTTCTTCACCGACATGGACTTTACTGTTAGATATACTGTTAATTGTGACTAATTATCGTGTAAGAGATTATAATGAAGTGTCTTCTAAACTACAGAAAAGGTTTATGTTTGTGTAGGCTGCTACTGTTGATGCTTTGTGCAATATTTTTTACCAATAAACCCTCACACATCATTTAGTTTTTGTCACTCTTCTGAGGAAGATTCATTCACTTGTTTTGGCAATGTAACCACACAGACATTTTGGTCAGGTTTTTTTAATTGTTCATCTAATTTCATTTTGTAAGCGACCTTTCGTTCTGCTATAAAGATGTTTTCTTTGGATTTGTTTGAGTACTCAAAAGATAATGTAGGAAAATATAACTTTATTCATTTGTGTTTTCTGCTAACTAAAGTTCACATACATAAACAAAAATGTACTGGCTCAAAACCTCTCTTTTCTTTATTCAAAGCTGATCTAGATAAGTATATGAAAAAGTAAAAAATCCTGGCTCTTAAGTGTGAGTTTATTGCTCAAAAAACGACTGCCAGGAAACACATTTGTATCTGTGTATACTCTTTCTTTTTCCTTTCTTTGTTTTATAACTGTACTGCATTAATGGTTTGAGGTTTTACACTGCTCAATAAAAAAATAAATCCAGAAAAGATTAGCGATACGTGCTGATCCGATCTGAATAAAAAGATTCCCGATTCGCGATCCGATTTAAACGCTTCGAAACAGTGAATCATTTTGCGACGCAAAGATTTACCCATCACTGCATCTTAAAGGGGTCATATGATGCTTTTTTAAATATCATAATTTTTGTATTTGGTGTAACAGAATATGTTGACATGCTTTAACGTCCAAAAACGCATTATTTTTCAAATACTGTACATTATTGTAGGTCCTCTATGCCCCGCCTCTCTCAAACGCTTCGTTTTCTACAAAGCCCTCCTTCCGACAAGCACAGTCTGCTCTGATTGACCAACTGACCTAAATGCGTTATATAAATACTCACATAAAATGCGTTGCTGTTCTGTTGTAAGTAATATTAATGATTCCTAAATGCATCTACTTTCCAAATAAAGTGCTTTTGCTTTCGCCTAGAAACACACAGCGTCTCCCTGTCACGGCTGCATCAACACTACTGCGGTTACTGAAACCACGTCTTTCTTTCCGGGAACATTTGGGCTGCATTATGCAAATATTTCCACATCGTGACGTAGACATGTGGGGGTGTGTTTAAATGAGCCGTTTTAAGGGGCGTGGCAGAGTCTTAACTTTGATAAAGAATATCTCTTTGGGTTTGAGACTTTAGTCTTTGCAACTTCAGGGATCTTATCGATGCACCATCAGCTTGTAACACTCCAGAGATAGAAAAACTTGAAATCGCATCATATGACCCCTTTAAATCATTACAAGCGGTGTCACCTAGTGGGTAGCTTAAAATAGCTTGACAAGTTTGAATCAATCGTGGTACCAGAGTAAAAATGACACACTCAATTGAATTGGTTTGTCTTCCTCTGCCTTTCGCCCCCCAATATACATGTCAACTGTAAATCCACGAACAGATTCAGGTGAGGTCTGCTAGTGAAACGCTTCATTAAAGGCTTAATTCACCCCAAAATTTATATTCTGTCATTAATTACTCACACTTGTATCGCTCCAAACTTTGTTCATCATCGGAACACAAATTAAGATATTTCTAATGAAATCTGAGGCTTTCTGACCCAGCATAGACAGCAATGTAACTGAAATGTTGCCAGGCCCAGAAACGTAGTAAGGACATCGGTGAAACAGTCCATGTGACATCAGGGGTTCAACCGTAATTTAACGAAGCTACGAGAATACCTTTTGTGCACAAAGAAAACAAAAATAATGATTTTATTGGACAATTCTTCTCCTCCACGATCCCCATCCTCCACCATTATCGAGAGTACCATGACAAATCCACGAATACATCTTTATTTTGTTCATTTTAACCTGCATGAAAATAGACTTTTCTTAATCTTCTTCTTTTTTTTAGCTTTTAGCTATTTAATTTGTCATCTAATAATTTAATTGTTGTTCTTAATCTCCCTTTAAATGTTTATTAATTCGTTTTTTACACCTATTGTCACGTCTCCTGGAGGAAGGGAAAAGCAGGAGTCGCAAGGTAAAGGTAGAATTGACTTTTAATATAAACAAAACGTAGGGTACACAAAGACCAGCAACAAAGTAGAACGGACAAAAGCTAAAGGAAAACTCGGGACTTCTAAACACAAGGAAGGCGATCAAGGAAAACTGAAACAGGTGCTGGATAATCAATTAGCTAAAAAAGAACAGGAAAACAACCATAACAAGAAACACAGGAACAACTTTTTTGTTAATTTGTTAAATATCTTATATTTAAAAATATGTGTATATATCTCACTTTAAATGTGTGTTAGATTGAATAATTTGAGTACATAGGATGTTGCATATGTTTAGGGATGCACCGAAATGGAAATTCTGGGCCGAAAAGTCGGGATGCACTTGGCCGGAAAACGAAATCAAAAATGACTTATTTTTAAATATATATATATAAAAAACTTTTTGTGTAATTGATTAGACTTTTCAATTTCATGAAATGTACATCTGAACTGGAAAACTACAGACTAATAAAATAATCTAACTTTGGATCTGAGGAACAAAATGTGAACCTCAAGGAACATGTTAAATAAAATAACTAAATAAATAAAAATCCATGTCATGGATTAACATATTGTGATGTCCCAGTAAACAAATTGTGACTGACCTCAATACAGCGGCTGACCTGTACACGTGCAGCTCACTCACCTGAGCTCAGATTAGCAGCAGACTGTTTAGTCATCATCACTGTCATCTTACAGCTGAGTGTGTGCCAATGCATGAAGGACAGACAGCTGATGTTATGATCAGTCTTACCGACATTTACTGCTGTCTGTTTACTGATGATGTGGTAAATATATGAACATTTTATAAAATATTTGCCGTTTTTTAAACATTTGACTATTTTTGGCATCATTGTACATAACAGCAGTATTGGGCATAGGCATATTTGAGTATTTTATTCAAAAGTGAGGGAAATGTTTTATGTTTTTGAAAGAAGTCTCTCACCAAGGCTCCATTTATTTGATCAAAAATACAGTAAAAATAGTAATATTGTGTAATATTTTTACGATTTAAAATAACAGTGTTCTATTTTAATATATGTTCAAATGTAATTTATTCCTGTGATGCAAAGCTGAATTTTCAGCATCATTACTCCAGTCTTCAGAGTCACATGATCCTTCAGAAATCATTCTGATATGCTGAATTGCTGCTCAAGAAACATTTCTGATTATTATCATTGTTGAAAAAAGTAGTGCTGCTTCATTTTTTTTTAAACCATGATACTTTTTTCATGATGAAAAAACTTCAAATGATAATTATTTGAAATATAAATATTTTGTAATATTAATAAAAGTCTTTACTGTCACTTTGGATGCATCCTTGCTGAATAAAAGTAGCATATACATTTCTTTAAAAAAATAAAATAAAAAAACACTTTCTGACCCCTATGTTTAGCTTCACACTTTGTGTATAAACATCACACTACTAAAACACTCTCATCAGTAACATGAGGACATTATGATCTCAGCTGTAGTGTGTATTGCTCTGAGTCATGTGATTGTTAATGAGTTTCTTCCTGTGTACAGTGTGAACCGTCACGTCTGCTTTGTGTGTTGAACGTGGTTTCCCAACACTGTCTGTGCATCTAGGGAAGAGAGCATGGCAAATATCAGAGCGAAACAGGTCAAAAGTATCTGATGCAACCGTGTCCTCAGAGTCACAACCACTACAGCATGTCTACAGTGAGTCCTGTTACCCAGCATGCCCTCTCACCTCATACGCAAGCAGCCTCCCCAGAGGCACAGCAATGATGATTTTTACTCCATTTTAAGGATGTGCTGGAGTTGTTACTGAAAGTGAAAGGTCAGCATAATTGCTGTTTGCAAATGCATAATCAAGTTAATGCAAAACCACTGACTCTGAAATAATAAAACATCTCGGTTACGTGTGTAACCACAGTTCCCTGAATAGGGAACGAGATGCTGCGGTGACGTCACCGTATGGGAACACACTTTGGCGTGACGAATGTCTGAAGCCCTGTACCATCCCGCCAATCCTATTGGCCAAATAGCGCTTGGCACCGCCTTACGCATGCGTAAGCGTAGTATACCTGCGTGCCGCGTGCTATTTCACTCTAAGGTGATTTCATGGACTAAGGAAACGCTATCAAGTTACGCAACGGCCTGAACCGCAGCATCTCGTTCCCTATTCAGGAAACTGTGGTTACATACGTAACCGAGATGTTCCCCTTTATAGGTCACTTCGATGCTGCGGTGACATCACCGTATGGGAACGCTATACCATCACGCCTGACGTACCTGAGATAGCTGGGATCCGAGGAAAGCATCTGCTCAAGCGGAAAGAACCCAGGAGCCAGGGGCCGTTCTCACGTTCAGGCTGTAGAATTTGACGAAAGTGTTCGGTGAGGACCATTCTGCCGCAGCACATATATCATCCATAGAAGATCCACTAAGGAAGGCTTGCGACGAAGCCACCATGGAATGAGCTCAAATTCCTAAAGGCGAAGCGAGCCCGCGCGCCTGATAGGCTAAGAATATATCCTCAACCAGCCAATGGGACATGCACTGCTTTGTGACAGCACAACCTTTATTTTTATTCCCAAAACAGACGAACAGCTGGTCGGACTTACGCCATTGGGCTGTACGATCAACATAGATCTTCAGCGCCCTCACAGGACCAAGGCTTAGATTCTCTGACCCCGCCTCCGTGGGGTAGAGAGCTTCCAAGACCACCTACTGGAAGCGAAAAGGATTCGAAGAGACTTTAGGAACATAATCGGGCCTTGGTCGCAGTAGAACCTTCACCAATGCTGGTGGGAAGTCCATGCAAAAAGGTGAAATAGAAAGAGCTTGTAAATCCCCAACTCTCTTGAGGGAGGATAAAGCTAACAATAGGACTGTCTTTAGAGTCAGGATTTTTGGACAGTCTCCAAGGGCTCAAACGATGTCCTGATAGCCCTTGTAATACAATGGACAGATCCTATGATGGAACTCGCGCAGGGCAGAAAGGCCGCAGCCGTCGTGAACCCTGCATGAATCGAGAGACCAGGGGATGACGGCCAACTGAAACGCTGTCTATGTATGCGTGGTTAGCGGATATGGCTGCCTCGTATACTTTAAGAGTGGCTGGCGTTATTCCCTCTGAAAAACAGCTTTGAAGAAACTCCAGTACTGAAGCGATATGGCAGTAAGCTGGATCCATATCACAAGCGTCTACACCAGGTAGTAAATAGTTTCCATTTGAAGGCAGATAAACTTCTCGTAGAAACAGCTCTAGAATTAATTATAGTCTCAGTAACCTCCGCTGAAAGACCGGGACATATTAACTCACTCCGCTCAGAGGCCATACCCATAATTTCCATAAATCTGGCCGTGGGTGCTAGATCATTCCCCGTGCTTGCGACAGCATGTCCTGTCTGAGGGGAATCTCCCACGGAGAGCCCGCTAACAGACTGATCAGTTCCGCAAACCACGGCAGAGTGGGCCACCACGGAGCTGCCAGCAGCAGTCGCTCCACTCTGTCCGACCGTATTCTGGATAGCACCGTTGGAATAAGCCGGATCGGAGGAAAGGCATACCAACTTGTTCTGGGCCATTCGTGGGCTAGAGCGTCCAGTCCCAGGGGCGATGGGGGGGATAGGAAGAACCATAGCAGGCAATGCGTAGTCGTGCTCGACGCGAATAAGTCCACTTCCGCTTCTCCAAACACTTGCCATATGCAGCTCACCGTTTGAGGGTGCAGCCTCCATTCCCCTTCCTCCAGACTCTGTCTCAAGAGCATGTCCGCTCCGAAGTTCAGGTGCCCCGGGACGTGAACCGCTCAGATCGACAGAAACCACCGAAGGACATTCCTCGCCAGCCTGCATAGGGGGCGAGAGCGTAATCCTCCTTGGTGATTCAAATATGACACAACCGTTGTGTTGTCCGTCCTGACTAACACATGACGGCCGTTCAGCAGTCTTGAAAAATGTTGGAGAGCTAGAAAGACCGCTAGCAGCTCCAATCTGTTTATGTGCCACCCTCGGTGTGCCTCCGTCCATGTTCCGTGGGCTGGGCGTCCTTGACAAACAGCCCCCCAACCTGTTAAGGACGCGTCCGTCGTGACAGTCTCGCGGCGAAAACAGGTCCCCAATCAAACTCCTTTTCTGAGAAATTTGGACGATGTCCAGGTTTTTAACATCAGAACACACCCCCGTGTCACCGAAATCGTTCGATGTGGATGACAACGGGAGAAATATTTTGGCTTTTTGTCCACCATTGAAATGGGCGCATGTTGAGTAAGCCTAGACGGATTACAGGGGATGCTGCCGCCACTAGACCCAAAAGTCTGAGGCACAAACTCGCCGTCACTGTACGACCTGCTTTGAAGTGGCGAAGGCATGACTTTAATGACTGAACACGCGGGGGAGACAATTGTGCCCTCATAGGGCGAGAATCCAGATCTATCCCCAAAAAGGTTATCCGTTGGCAAGGGATCAAAACACTCTTTTGGGGATTCGTGCGTAAGCCCAGGCTGCTTAGATGATTTAGCACGAGGTCTCGGTGAGAGCGTGCTTGAAGTCTGTGATTGCGCTAATACCAGCCAATCGTCCAGGTAATTTAGCACACAAACGCCCTGGAGCCGCAACAGGGACAGAACTGCGTCCATACATTTCGTGAAGGTTCGTGGAGCCAGGGCTAATCTGAAAGGGCAGAACTTTCAGTCCCGGGCTGTCACAGTGGGAACATGTCGACAGGCCACTAAGCGCCGCCTGCACATGATGCAGGCCCAGGCACACAACGCACCTATCATGAGTGTCCCCCGCCATGATAAACCTGCTACACGGCTCCTTGCATTTCCGATGACTCATTGCGTCCGCGAAGAGGAGTTAAACACTGCTCGAGAACAAAATATCGCTGAGAACGCGGGATGCTTTCTAGGGCACAGAAAATTTGCTTTCGCTTTCCTGAAGGAAATTAAATCTGAGTGAAATTTCACATAGGTATACTATGCTTACGCATGCGTAAGGTGGTGCCAAGCGCTATTTGGCCAATAGGATTGGCGGGATGGTACAGGACTTCAGACATTCATCACACCAAAGGGTGTTCCCATACGGTTACATCACCGCAGCATTGAAGTGACCTATGAAGGGGAACCTGATTCTAAAGAAAAAGCTACAGTAATCTAAATAATACATGTTGGCACAAATGGCATGTTGTGTTTAGCATACTAAACATAGTCATAACAAAGAAAACTCATAATTGCGTTTCTTTAATGTTCAATCTTAATTTCCATAAATGTAAAAATAAAAATAGGGAAAATAAAATAGTAAGAATAAAACGTCTAGTAAATATATATTTTATATAAAATATAATTTACTTGATTAAATAAAAAATGCAGTTTAGGGATAAAATTATTGCATTATTTATTTTATTTGAAAGACATTTTTGTTTACCTCTGAAGCACTTATGAACCTTCCTAATGCAAAATCATTGACCAATAATATGATAAATATGAAAATTACAAATAAAATGAAAAATAAACATGATAAATAGTAAGAATAAAACATATATTGAAATATATTTTATATAAAAGGTTATTATTTAGATTTTTTTTATTAAAAATAATTTAATAAAAATGTAAATACAAATTTATTTTATTTAAATAAAAAATGAAAAACAGTTAAATTAATAATATAGCATAAATACAGCATTATAATGTTGCAGTCTTAATGTTATTTTTTGTGATTAATAAAAATGAAAAATGAAAAATAAAGATAATAAAAATAGTAAGAATAAAACATATTTTTAAATATATTTAATACAAAATTTAATTATATTTAAATGTATTATATTAAAAAATTCAGTTCATTGTAATAATACTTTTCAGAACCTTCTTAATGCAAAATCTTTGACTTTCTAAAAAATAAATAATGCAGAATAAATACAGCATTATACCCTTGGAAAGGTTTTTGTAACAAATATAAAAATTATACATATAATTATAAAATAAATTAAAAATATAAATAAAAAAAATAAAAAGAACAAAACATCAAAATATGTTTTATATAAAATATAATTATATATATATTTTAAATGCAGCTCAGGGCAATATTAATATTTAACTTCTTCATTTGAAGGACATTTTTGTTTACTTTTGAAGCAGTTCAGAACGACTGCTTTAGTGTACAACAAACTTTATTATAATATTATTGGTACTCTATTCATCAGGTTTGTTAATATAAGAGCATGAGCAGGGGGCAGTGGAGTAAAGGTCATTACAGCCAATGATGTGGCGGCTCTTATCATAGTCTAATTTCCTGTCTAAATACAACAAACAGTAGGAACTTACCATTAATGTTTTCTGACAGTAAATGACATGCATTTTTATTTCCCTTTACTTACTAAGGTTCAACCGTAATGCTATTTTTATTTGCACATATATGGAAATACAATGGTAAAGCTATTCTATTCTTTGAAGTATCCCGAATTAACATATTTACTGTGGTTTATGAGTATAGTAAATGTTCATTATCATGGTATATATAAAAGTACAGTGCATTTTTCCAGTGGAATGATTTTATATTGCTCACATTTACGAATCAGATCATCTGCCTTCATCTGGACAATCCAGTATTTGTTATTAAACGTCAGATTGTAAAGTGTTTTAATGCTCCTCATCACACCATAAAACTGATCCGTGAACTCTGGAGCTGTAGATTTAGTATTAACCATCACAGCTGGGTCATCAAGTCCTCTGTAGCTCTAGTCTGTTTATACATGCTCGTCACGTACAGTGTGCTTTATGGTGTTTTCACGTGATCACAGCTGTGGGTCTTTGTGAAATTTGGCAGACAGGCTTCATCATTTCTCCAGCAGCCCTGCAGTCATTCACCGCTCACATGAAGCAACTTGGACAAAAGTTGCATCTCCTCTCCAGCCTCATGAATATTGATGTGAAGTGGGCGTCGACAGACAGGCCTTAAATAGACAGAGCGTCTGTACCTCCAGCACCCACAGAAACTCTGAGGATAGACCTTAACAAGGACTTATCATCTGAGCGGGTTCTGCAACGTCTTACAAGTGAGTAAATACTTATTTTTGAAATATATATATTATTTTCTGCTTAGATGCTGTAAAATTTGACATGCACTTTAAAAATTGATTTTAATTTAAACTAAGAGACTATTAAAAAGCTATGTACAAACATAGTTATTTATTTATTTATTTTCCAATAATTTCCCTTATTCTATATGGTGAAAAACTGTGAAAGAGTGAATGGGCTTTTTATGCAATTTTACAGTAAAAATACTGATAAAATATATTTTACAAGAACGTCACAGCTCACATTTGATAGTTTTTATTGAAATAATTATATTGTTAAATTAATAACTAAGGTTGAACTTTCTTTATAGTAGTATTTACCAGTGTTATTTTAGTATAATTGAGATATTATTATAGTTTTTATTAATATTTTAAATCAGTTTTTATATTTCATGTTGTCATTGTCATTTTCAGTTAAGATTTGAGTAATTTTGCTGTGGTTTTGTTGTTTTTAAATATGTTTTTAAGTATATTTTAGATATAATTTTAGATTATATCTATGTAATATTTAAATATAATTTTAGATTTATATTATACATTTTATGTATATAGTTTTTATTCATTTTTATTTTAGGTTTATTTTTAATCATTTTACTACATCAAGTTCAACTACATTAAACTGAGAAATGTTGCTTATCTGAAATAAGTTACTTTATTTCAGTCAATATTTATTTTATTTCAAGTAGTAATTGTTCTCTGATTTTAATTATAGTTTCAATTTATTTAACTATAACAACCCTGGTATTTATCTCAGCTTTATCTTATCATGCATAATTTTGAAAATATTTGAATTAAATATCCCCCTGAAATATGAAAATAAAGTGATTTATGAACAGCATTTTATGTTGTTTTTAAGATAAGACATTTTATCAGCACTATTTGCTACACTAATTTACTTAATTGTCATATTTTCATATCATGACCTATGATTTTTGTTTCTTTCACAGACGTAACTACGACTGAAATGGACACTATGCACGAGCTCATCCCTTTTGCTAAGGAACTGCTGAGTGCCGGTCCCTCCAAGGGCTCGCTGAAGGTCTATCTAGTGGGCGGCACGTTCGCTGTCCTGGGAATGATGAGCGGCGTGGTCCAGGTGGCCTCTTCCTTTTTCCCTGACCACGAGGAGCCTGACTTTGAGATGCTGAAGGTGCGGGAGCTCATGCCGGTGAAGGAGCAGGTCCAGGAGCCGCAAACCAGCATCGCTGAAGATGACGAGATGGATGCGGTGATGGAGGCCAAGGCTAAGGAACTGCCGGGGAACAGACAGAGGCGGATGAGTTTCAGAGCTCACGCTTCATAAGGCTCGTGCCCTGCTGCTGTTAACGCTACTTGAAGAAAGTTGAGCCAAAGTTGTGCTTGTGAACTGATCCGAGAGGAACACAGTTATTGTACTGAGAGCTGCAGAGCAGCAGGGAGAGGGAAATAACGACTTGATTGTTTACGACTGTTACGGATGTCTGTTTAGATGGTGTAATGATTTTTTATCAGATGATAACTATTTATAAAGGATGTATAAAAGTCATGTGTAGAGTGTGCTCACTTTTACTGCCATAAAATAAATACACATTTGCTCAATCTCTGTCACTCTGTTGTAGATGATATTATTATTCATATTCATGTCATATTCGGAGTCTTTTCGCATTTGTGCTTATGTGGAATTGATTTTGACATAAAGACAAATCTAATAAATTAAATGTTCTGTTTACTGTCTTTTTGAAAACAAAAAACATTGTGAGGTGATGGTGATTAAAATACACTATACACTGCACTAAATACACTGAAACAATTACATCAGTTTCTCATCTGAGTAGGAAAAGACAGAAGTTAAACAAAATTGATATAAACTAATTTTATCTGGACTAAGATTCAGAATTTAACTTGTGATTCATATTCTTTGTGTGAGAAAAAAGGTTATTCTTTAAATAATCTACTTAAAGATTCATTATATATATATATACAAAATTCATTAGTATAAAAAAATACTATTAATTATTATACATTATCATATATCTTAATTCAATAGATTAAAATTCAGTTGAAAACAACACCAACAACAATAACTATGTATTTATTTATGTAACGTTTTTCTAGACAACCATTAAACAAGATAAAATTAAGAAGGATTTCGAAAGCGTGTGACATTGTTTAAATATGATCCTATATACATTTAGAATTAATTTACGTTGATGTTACCATAAATAATAATTTTAAGAGAAATATTCTAATTTGAAATTTTTTATGACTTCTCGAGGTCGTGTCTTTTATTTTGGAAGCAAAGCCGGAACCGGAATTGAGGTCTGGGGTTCTTTGGGAAGTAAACAAACCCCGGGCAGCTCGGAGTGGGATCTACTGGAGTTAATATTTAGATTGTCGTTCATTGTTCGTGTTTATTACTGTCATCTGATAATGTGAGTACAATTGTGTGACATACTTTAATTGTCGTTTCTCTTCAGCAAACTTCCTCGTCCTGTCGTTTAAACGCTGCTAAATCTGACAGAGACGTCAATTCGCGACATTTCTGACGCATCACGCTGCTGTTCCTTGTCAGACCATATTTAGTCTGATATTTATAGTACTTCATTTTAAATTGTATATGGTGGATTTGTAACACATTTATCTATCTCTTCATACGTACATATTGAAAAGGCCGTGATTTAAGACTTTCGATATGGTCTCAGATCATACTTGAGAAATGGGTATGAATGTAAACAATTCATCAAACAACTAAAGTATTTTTATTATTGTGGTATTTGCCATGACCCTCATAAAACAAAGGAAAGGAAAAGAAACTGAAAGCTACTTGCATCCTTTGGATGAGATATTCATATTTTCTGATTTTTACAGTGTAATGTTCACATATTCATTCATTATGATTTTACAGTCATAGTAACTTTAATACTTAAGATATTCTAAAAGAAACTATGATTACCATGCTAAATTTTAGCTAGGATGAATAGAAGTGGATACGCATGCTTACTAAGTATTCATATTAAATCTGGAAAAAATAAAATATATTATTGGTAAATATTGAAATTTTGTAAAGATTCTATATGAATATAGAAAAATAGCATTATTATTGTTGCTGTTTTTGTTATATTGGTCTTGTAACATTATTATGATTATTATATTTAAAGTAATTTGTGGTTTAGGCACCACATACATCAAAAAAGAAAAACAGAAAGCGTTTAACATTCTTTGAATGTGATTCTATATTAACCCATTATGAAATTACAATAATGTTTGAAGAAATAGTAATGCCAACTGTATACCATGATAATCTTTGTTAGGCTTATGCATTGTATATCACACTTTTTATTTGTGTGTGTCTCGTTGAATTGTCGTAACTGTTTGTATGATGTTGTGATTCTTTCAGGTTAGTTTTGCTTGAATGATAGATAAACGTATGATCTCATCGGCTGTCACACTGCGTCATCACCGAGTGTAGTACAGCAGCTTCATCATGTCAAGGAAACAGTCAGGGAAGCCCATAAAGGGAAACAGGAAGTGTGAATTAGAGAGGAAGAGAGATGAGAGGGCGGCCCGGCGGGCTCTGGCCAAAGACAAGAAGAACAGACCTCCAGGAGATGATGGAGAGGAGTTTGTCAGCTTCTCCAACCAGCTTCAGGCTCTGGGGCTCAAGCTGCGAGAGGTGCCTGGAGACGGGTATGTGTGGAGGACTGAGATGACAGTCGTATAGAGTATGAGATCTTTAAGGAGTCGAGCTTCTGTTTCTCATGTTCTCCCGCAGGAACTGTTTGTTCCGGGCTCTTGGAGATCAGCTGGAGGGACATTCGCGAGGTCACCTGCATCTGAGGCAGGAGACGGTACAGTACATGATGACGCACAGGCAGGACTTCGAGCCCTTCGTTGAAGATGATGTGCCATTCACAAAGCATTGTAAGAGAAGTGTGTGTGTGTGTTGCCATAAATCCAAAAATAAACTTAAAAGTTAAACAAATCTGATTGCATTGCAACTCACATTAACCTCGTACATTACTGTTAATAGTTAATTAGCAGTGTTTGCTCAGTCAAGCATCACTGTTAATATTGCTCATACTTATATTTTAACTTTGGGGGGAAAAAAAATTGTGCTACAGACATTTGAAATGTTTTATTGTTAGCTAAATATTTACGTTAATAGAAATGAAATAAGATTAAAAACCTTTAAACTTATTTTATTTCAGTTAGTTTTCAAAGCAGCATTTCAGTTTCTATGAACAACCAGAAAAAATATATAAAACTATAAAATATATATTAAATCTAGTTAGAACTTGCAGTAAAATTTTTTAATAAATATACTTAACCTATTTTATTTCTGTTATTTTCCAAGGCAGCATTTTTAATTTGTGTTTAGTTTCAGTTAGAAAATAACTAAACTAAAACTGAAATAAAAAAATTACTTAATAGAAACACACTAATAACTAAACTGGACAAATAACTAAATAGACACACATATTTTTTAACTAATAAAATTGATAAAAATATAAAATATGCATTAAAAAAACAAATTTGACATGAAATATGACATCAGAAATGTAATACTGTATTAATGATAATACAATAACACTGGAACCAGTAAACAACCAGATAAAATATTAAATATATATAAAACAATATTAAAATGAAAAAAAAAATTGTTACATATATTAAAAAAAAATAAATATATAAATTAAGTAAAAAAAAAAATATATATATATGTGTGTGTGTTATGCAGCTTTTCTAGTGCCTTGTCATTGAAGAAGTGTGTTGTTTTTGTTTGTCAGTGTCAAACCTCTCACAGCCGGGCACGTTTGCCGGGAACGACGCCATCGTGGCCGTCGCTCGCAGCCAGCAATTGAAAGTGGTTATTCATCAGCTGAACGCTCCTTTGTGGGAGGTGATGGAGCATTTCTTTCTTTGATTCACATCATTCTAATGTGTTTCTATTAATGGTTTAACACATTTGTTTTACCTGCAGATAAATGGTACAGAGAAGCCTTCATGCCGGCAGCTACACATCGCATATCGCTATGGAGACCATTATGACAGTGTCCGAAAGATTGGAGACAACTCCGAGAGTCCGGCACATCTGTGTATAGAGGTCTGTCCGGCTAAACAAACATCAGTCACATACATGAACCAGTCGGACATTTTCTGAAGGCAAGTGTCTTTTTTCTTTGGATAGAGTCTGAATAATTCCAGACACTTCGGAGACGGTCAGAAGGAAAAGACGAGAGACGCCTCTCCCTCGCGCTCTCTCTCTGAAGATGAAGAGCTGATCTTGAACCTTCTCTGTTCCGACAGTCAGTCAATCTTTAAATCGCTGTTTTCATTCAGTTTCCTTCGCTCCTCTCACCACTGCTTTGTGTCCACAGGTCAATCAGACAATCTGTGTCAATCAAGTTCCACATCACAGACGTGCCACAGCGATTGGCTGGAGTCTGAACTAAACAACCAATCATCACCGAGAGATTGTGCCTCAGGGACACACCCTTTATGTCCAGGCATGCAGGCTGAATGTAGTGAAAACACGTCGTCAACAGAGGGCAGCATCTCACATAAACCCAAGGTGACTGAGAAAGATTGGAATGATAAAATATGGAATACTTAAAAATGAGATGGAAACAGTGTTATTTTAGTATTATTTAGATACTATTATAGTTTTTAATAATATTTTGAGTTTTTTTATATCATATATATCACTGGTTTTTATTTTAATTACATTTTTTTTTAAATATATATTTTTTATGTTTAATTAGATATATCTTTTTTATAAAGATGTCTATAATTTTTATTAATTTTTATTTCAGTTTTAGTTTTTTTAGCACATCAAGTAATATCAACTAAATTAAACATTAAAAACATTTACATTAATTAAAATTAAAATAAATATTAACTGACAAAAAAAACATAAACTTATTTTATTTCAGTTAGTTTCCAAGACAAAATATCACATTTAATAAAATAATTGAACGAAATGAAATGAAAATAACTAAACTTAACCTGAAATAAAAATAATACAAACTTATAGTACATTTATTGTTTATACATTTTTTTTCTATTTTAATTTTAAAGTTTTAGTGATATTGTTGTGTTCTTTTCTTTTTTTTTAGTTTTTTTAATCTATTTTGTTATTTTGTTTTTATTGATTTTTATTTCAGTTTTAGTTATTTTAGAACATCTGGTTAAAATTATATTTAATTTTATTGCATTTAAAGGTTTATACTTTATTTTAGGTAATGCAAATATTTTTTAATAATTTCAACTATAATAACCCTGAATGGAAAGAACTAAAATAATAAAGTTTTCTTCTATCTTGTTTGCTTTTTAGCTCTGTACTAAACAAAGGAAAGAGCAACAGCGCCTAGAAAAGAAGAAGCGTCAGGAGGAGAGACATAGACAGAAGGTTTTACACGATCAGAATCAGAACGCACCTGAAGCCGTCACTCTTGTGCCAGCGCTCAACACCCTGAGCATCTAGAGCAAACATGGGAAAGCGTTATAGGTGGTCCGTACACTGTGGAATAATCCAGTCTCATTTAAATGTACAGGGAATGTGTTGTATGATTGAGGGTGCGTTTCTTTAGCATGAGATGCATCGAGATGCGTCAGGCTGTATGCTGTGCTTGAGATTGCTGCATATTTTGTACCGAACATAGTCAAACATTAACCCTCATTAATTTCAGCTGACTCATCTGAGCTCAGCCAAAGAACAATTGGAAAGGGAATCAAAATATTGAGAGGAGAAAGAGTTTAAGATTAATTATGGACCGAGTATTTGATAAAAACATTTTCGGTTCTGGTTCTACGTTCAGTTTCTGCATTCGATTTATCATTGTTTTAATTCAGCGTTTCATTTTCAAGCAGTTGGGCAACTTCATATTCTGCAGTGGAATCCTGTAAATAAACTCTTCAAATGGATTTAAATTGTGTGCTATGAAATATTATTCTCTAAAAGGGTGAACTGGTCATGAACAGGTCAAAATCAAAATTATATTTTGCTTAAAGCAAAATAAATAAAAAGAAAAAAGAAGCTATTTTAGGACCATTTAGAGGCAACTAAGCCCTTTTATCATTCCTGTGAAGCAACATATTATTTTATATTAACTATAACATCATAAATTACTGTATTACAGTGTAAAATGAGTTGTGTGTTTTTGTAATGAGAATCTAATGACATAAATAGTGTTAATTGCAAAAAAATACCTTATTGGTCCAATAACAAGTTTGGTTTTCTTTATCTTTCCTTTCCCCCTATTTTGGGGTGAAATGTTACTGAATACATATATTAAATAATAAACAATAAATTATATATAATTCTAATTTAGAAATTAAATATATAAAATCTAAGCTAAAATAAAAGGAATACATTTGACACGTTACACAGAGGTTTAGAAACAAAAGCAGACATGGATGGAAATTGATTTTTATTTCTTTTGTTATTTAATAACTCAAAACTTTTAGTGATGTGTAAGACGTGCAGCCAAGCTGGGAATGAACAAGCACCTTTTCATAATACAGAAAGCCCAACTTGTCATGTTGCAACAAACAGAGACAAAATATCAGATGCTGAATTTTTTGAATAGCTATAAATTCCTGCGTAACGCCACTGAAATGGGATGAAAACCATCATTAAAGACTGTACGAATAAAAGGATTCATTTCTAAACTCTATTTTAAGACCTTGATCCAGCCTGCGAACTGCCTGTTAAGACACAACTACAGAGAACAGTATCCCAGCATGCACAGGGAAAAGCTTGACCCACTGAAAGAGTCACTTTTCTTCAAACAAACCAGTCGTGGCCCTGTTGAACCACAAAACATCTGCAAAGTCTTAATACTTAGCCACAGTGGTTAAATCCGTGCCAGATTTTCAGAGTTTCACTGCTAACAAAATCTGTAGTTATGGTAACGTGTAACTGAAGCAAGGTTACATTATATGCATTGACCTTAAAGAAAACCAGCGATGGAAGTCATTCAGATTCCCCCTAAAACCGTCTTATTGTTCCCATTTCCTACTGTATGGAGAAATCTAGAATATACAGTAACCAACTATATCTCTGATAAATATAACTCAAAACGCATTAGTAGGATATTTACATACTATTGCTTTGGCGATATAACTCTTTATAAAAACGTACATTTCTAATGCGTAAACATTCTGACAATTTAAAGGACTATCATGGGTTCATTTGGAAGTCTGCACAGAAATGTTCAAATACACAGTTACTCGAATATAGCTGCATGATAAAATAGCTAATTTTGTCAAAGTAATAATCAGTCTTTCTCTCATGACCATATGAGCACCATATTTTCACTCTAAATGCACAAGGATACTAATAACGGACTGTTTAATGTCTTGTCCCATAGACTTTAATAAGTGCATTAATGTAATAAAAGGAATAATAAATGGGTATTTTCCTCATAATTCAGACTTCTTTTCTCAGAGTTGTGGGATATAAACTGAGAATTGTGAGAAATAAGCTTGCAATTGCAAGAAAAAAAGCTTTCAATTAATGTTTTTCTTTGGTGAAAAAAAAACAGAATTATGAGATGTAATCAAATTATACACTCAGAATTGTGTCAAAAAAAGAATTGCGAATTTATATCTCACAATTCTGTTTATACCTTGCATTTTCTTACTTTTTTCCTCAGAATTATAAGATACAAAGTCCAAACTGTGAGATATAAACTCGCAAGAAAAAAGTCATTTATTTTTTATTCCATAGAAAAAACAAAACAAAAAAACAGAATTGCAAGATGTAAACTCAGAATTCTCAGAAACAAAAAGTGAAAATTGAGCTGTGGGGGAAAAAATAATTGCGAGTTTATATCTTGAAATTCTGTTTATATCTTCATAATTAGTCATTTAAAACAAACAAAGTCTGAGTTGTGAGAAAAAAAGCTTGCAATAGCAAGAAAAAAAATATATATATATTTTTATCTGTGGCAGAAAAATTATTCTAAGAAAAAAAAAACAATGGCGATATTTAAACTCAGAATTGTGATAAAAAAAATAATTGTGTTTATTTCACGCAATTCTTACTTTTTTCCCTCAAAATTGCAAGAAAAAAAATCTGAATTGTAAGATATAAACTGGTCTGCGGTAATGCACAGCAAGCCACAGATCTCAGCCGTCACTAGCACTGAACTTGAACCCGAAACATTCCTTTAAAAGTCTGATTCTTCAGAAGGTCACTTTTGAGTTCAGACTCATTTAGTCTCTGTGTTAGAAGCGTGGATTGGAGCTTGTTTGTCAGTGCATGTTGTGTGGGTGTTTAAAGATCACCATCTATGGGTGATGAGTATTCAAACAGTCCTCCCATCTGTCTACGTGTGGGAAGTTTTTGGTGTTGTTCATTCCTCCATCTTTTGCGCTCCACAGTTCCAGGTCAACGCAGCTGTGTGGTAACACAAACAGAAGGTGCTTATTATATTAAATGTTTGTTTAAAAGTTAATGCAAGGTAAAAAGCTTAACAGTTTGTTTTCATTTGTCCATCCAGTGTATGTCATGCAATTCTGTGGTAAAAATTACTCACTTCACCTTTAACCCTAAAAAACCTATACAGTATTATATTTGATACGCAAATGTCTCTAAATTATCAACGTCAAAACTTTGCTAAAATGTTTATACTTTTTTTGCAAGTAAAAAGGTATCACTGTAAGAAAGTCCACCTTCAGGCTGTGGTTCACGTGTCTTTTTGCTGTGAAATGTTTACTCATTTTTATAAATAAACATAAGAATAACTTTTATATTGTTAGTAATATTTCAGAATTAACACTTACTGGACTGAATTCTCCTAAATCATATTATGTGAGTTATAAAAACCTGATTTCCTGATAAAAAATCCTCAGACTCAAATATGATACTCGACAAAAACACATATGCAAACTTTTTGTGTAGATTTTTAAAGTTTTTGTCTATTATTTCTTGTGTCCGGTTTTACAGGGTTAAAGGTGCAGTATGTAATATTGACAGCTAGTGGTTGAAATGTGTTCTGCAGTCCAAATTCAAAATATTGGAGAGTTGTTTCTACCGCTCCCTCTTTCTCAGACTCGACCAGACTGTAAAAAAGACTCGACGCTCATGCGGGTTGCCAGATTAACGACACCTAACAGGAACGATTGCAACATCCGTGATCGGATGAGTTGATCTATCTGCGTTTTATTATGCCTCTGCACACAAAAAAACAAACATTTTAGTTGGATGCCAAGGCTTTTTAGGTCAGGTAGAATCTACGATCTCTGGCCCAGTTCGTTTACTGGCTTCCATGGCTGCAATACGCTGTGTTTTCCACCAACTGGCAACCCGGGGTGTTGAAATACCATTGGTTAAAGAAATAGTTCACCCAAAAATGAAAATTCTGTCATTAATTACTCACCATCATGTCGTTCCAAACCTGTAAGGCCTTTGTTCATCTTCGTAACACAAATTAAGATATTTTTTATTATTAAGACAGTTTAAGAATGGCATAGCCAGTACCACACATGCATGTGCTGCTGCTGACATAGAACAGGCATGTGCTGCGTCTTGTTTACAAGCAGAGGAAAATATGCACATGCGTCGTGGTACTCTACATAATGGCGCCTGGGGTGACTGACGCGGAGAAGAATTGTTAAATAAAGTCATTAATTTTGTTTTCTTTGTGCACAAAAGGTATTCTCGTAGCTTTGTAAAATTACGGTTGAACCACTGATGTCACATGGACTATTTTAACGATGTCCTTACTACGTTTCTATGCCTTGACCGTGGAAGGATCCTAGCTGTCTATGGAAGGTCAGAGCTCTCGGATTTCATTAAAATATCTTAAAGGTGCACTAAGTGTCCACAGTGTCAGACCGAGTCCCAAACACACTTGCAGCCAATCAGCTGTAAGGGGCGTGATAGGGGAATAACCGTTGATTTTGCTTTGTTTCACACAACTTCAGACCCTTGGCTGACAGGAATAACAGATTCTGCCATCATCGTTGCCTTGGTTGTGTACGTACGTGTGGGGCTGAGATATCAAAATAGGGGCGAGGTCCTGTTGGGGTATGGGCATGTTTGTTTCGGTGCTTTCAAATGTCAACAACGTCTGGGAAAATTTGCTTAGTGCACCTTTAGTTTATGTTCTGTGTTCCTGTGACTCAGTGGTTAGAGCATTGCGTTAGCAGCGAAAAAAGGTTGTGGGTTCAATTCCCAGGGAACACACATACTGATAAAAAAATAGCCCGAATGCACTGTAAGTCACTTTGGATAAAAGCGTCTGCTAAATGTAAATGTGTTCTGAAGATGAACAAAGGTCTTTGGGACGACATGAGGGTGAGTAATTAATGACAGAATTTACATTTTTGGGTGAACTATCGCTTTAAGTTGGCAGTGGACGGAATCAAGCAGACCAAAATAAAAACAGATATTCTGACACAGAACACACATTTCAAAGTGGAATAACTGGCTGTAGTGTTGTTTTTCGGAGAAGCAATCTTATTAAGTTATTTTTTTTTTTCAAAAAATTAAATACAGCAACTTATTTCATGATATAAGATAACCCATGATCCCCATGTTTCCCTGACAGGCGTCTCACCGGAGCCCATTTAAGCAGTGCAGCAGAGTCCCTCCCCACGGGCCGTCCGGTACACCGGAGAGACGCAGACGCGGGCTCTGGAGGGCACATGGTTGAGGGTGGTGGAGAGCCGGTTGGGTGGTAGATACAGGGTGGAGCGCTGGCTCTGACCTCGCTCCCATGTGACCCAGTATCCACGGAGACCATCGTAACTCCCCTTCCAGCGGAGCTGCACTGACTCATTGCCCACTGTGGTCAGCTGCAGATCTGAGAGAGCTGGCAACACTGAGAGAAACAGAGAGAGCGGTCAGACTTCCCGTTTCTAGCTGGGAATTAGAGGGAGGGGATGTGGGAATGATGTTGGCTGGAACATTAAAATAGGGTGGAAAGCATCTCATTCCAAATGCTTCAAATTAATTAAAACAAGTTTTAGCTAAGATTAATATTTCATTTATAAACAGTTTGTTAGGTGTCAGAACAATTTTAAAACTTTTTTTTAACTTTTATTCAGAAAGAATGCGTTTAATTGATCAAGAGTGACAGTAAAGACATTTATAATGTTACAAGAGACTTCTATTTCAAATAAATGCTGCTCTTTTGAATTTTCCAATCATCAAAGAATCCTGAAGAAATATGGAACATGCTCCCAAAAATAAAAAAGTTTTTAACTTTGTGAAATATGAAATTTTTCAAATGTATGAAAACTATATGAAATGTTTCCTGAGCAGCAAATCAGCATATTATAATTATTTATTAAAGATCACTGAAGACTGGAGTAATGGTGCAGAAAATTCAGCTTTACATCACAGGAATAAATTACTTTTTAAAATATATCACAATAGAAAACGGTTATTTGAAATTATAATAATATTTCACATTTTAACAGTTTTTACTGTATTTGTGATCAAATAAATGCAGCCCTGGTTAGCAAAAGAGACGTCTTTCAAAAACATAAAAAAAATATTAAAGACCGTTTATAGCCTAACTCATAAAATTAATCAAAATTCATAAAAGTGTTCATTTGTAAAGATTATCTGAACAAAACTTGTAAAAATTTATTTACTTATTAACTTATATTGGTATTTTGTCGAGGGAACCAAAACGTGATGTTAACATGGCCAACTAAAATGAACCAGCAGTCTATAGAAACCAAATGAATTAATCAAAATGACAAACAAGTAATAAATTAAACTGAGAATGCTATAGAAATTGTAATTAATTTCCTGTATTTAAAATACATTTGAATTGTAAAGCCATATGAGTTTAAGGAAGCAGAAGTAAATTCATATAACTGGAATATGTAATTTTACTCCAAAAGGAAAGTGCAGTGATGATGAGATAACAATCTGTGGGTTCTTACCCTCCTGTGTGCAGACTTTAACCGTCATGGCTCTCTCTCTGCCGGAGGCCTGTCTCGCGCTCACGGTCACCAGGTACTGTGTGTCGGGCTGCAGGCCGGTCAGGACTGTGGAGTTCTGTCTGTTACTGACGCTGACGACCCGCAGCGGGCCTGTAGGAAGTGCTGAATACTCCAGCTGGTATCCCTGGATGAGGTGAGGCAGCAGCGGACCCCAGCTCACACGCACACTGTTAGAGCTGGACTCTGACACGGTCACTGTCGACAGAGTCTGCACCTCTGGCTGAGGAGGATTCACTGGCGGTCAAGACATGAGAGAGAAGAACATCTCAATGTTTGAACAAGCTTTTGATTTAGTTCTACTTAAGTTTATGTGCCTTCTGTGTCCCGTAGCATGCGTTAAGTCAACATCCTGTTTTACTAAATAAATATGCACTGATTATTCAGTAAATGTGCAGTGGATACCAGCATTTAACTTGTTTCAGTATTTCTCAGTGATTTCTCAACGGTGTGTGTGTGTGTGTGTGTGTGTGTGTGTGTGTGTGTGTGTGTGTGTGTGTGTGTGTGTGTGAGATAACGGATTGTGTGTGTGTGTGTGTGTGTGTGTGTGTGTGTGTGTGTGTGTGTGTGTGTGTGTGTGTGTGTGTGTGTGTGTGTGTGTGTGTGTGTGTGTGTGTGTGTGTGTGTGTGTGTGTGTGTGTGTGTGTGTGTGTGTGTGTGTGTGTGTGTGTGTGTGTGTGTGTGTGTGTGTGTGTGTGTGTGTGTGTGTGTGTGTGTGTGTGTGTGTGTGTGTGTGTGTGTGTGTTCACGGTGTGTGTGTGTGTGTGTGTGTGCACTTTGAATGGGTAAAATGCAGAGCACGAATTCTGAGCATGGGTCACCATACTTGGCCTCATGTCACTTCACTTCACTTTCATTATTTAATGTTAACTTCATGAATGCTATTTAAGGCCAATAATAACAACAACAACCAATTTAATATTCATATTTCATTAATGATATCTAATTAATGCTAATAATAATAACAATAATAATAATATAACTATTAATAATAACAACAACAACAATATTAATATTTAATTGTTGCCAATTATTCAAATTATTATTATAATTAAAGTAATGGTCATAAAAATCACTTTTATGTGAAGTATAATTTCTTTATTATTATTATTATACATTTAATTTCCTTTTTTGATGTTATATAATGCTAATGTTAATAATAATAATTATCATTATATTTATTTAATGTTAATAATTATAATGAATTGAATATTCATATTTAATGAGACTAATTATTACAATTATTATTATTATATTAAACAAAGTGCACCAAAAAGTAATTGTCATACGCAAAATACTTTCTTTTTGTTGTTGTTCTTTTGATTTTGGGATGAGATCTGATCTGGATATACTGTATTATAGAGAGATGGATGGTTCTGCACCTGGCTGTGTGGTGAAGGAGGTCTGAAGAGAGTTGAGGAACTCCAGGTTGGCCTTCGGTGTGAGCGTGACTGTGTACGTGGTGTCTGGACGCAGACCAGTCAGCTTAGCCGAGCTGGCATCTCCGGGCCGTGTGATCCTCTGAAAAGGACCCAAACCAGTGCCAGGACTGGTGCCTGGACCTACCGGCCCTCCGGTATTCCCTGATTGGATGGGACCAAACTGGATATCATAGTAACCGGTGCCGGCTAACACAGGCCTCCATTCCAGCTGAGCTGTAGTGCTGGTGACCGACTTCACCTGTAGCCGCTCGGCCCGGATAATCTCTGCGTTTGATCAGAGAAAGAGAAATAAGAGATGGCAGAAATGAAATGAATCACTCGAGTCACTAAATCCATGCCTAGGGCGATTTCTGAAAGCACATGACACCACCTGCTCTGAATTATTGTGTGTGAGCTATGCAGCTTTTATGTGTTAAGTGTTTGGATGTAGCAAATTATTATTAAAATATTAATAAATATATTATACATTTTAATATGAAAATAATGCTAATAATAATTATAACAATACATTTGATGTTCATATTCAATTGAAACAAATTAATAAATACATTAATACTACTACTAATTATTATTCTAAGCATAAATTCAATGTTTAAGACAACATAAAAAGTAATAGTCAAAAATCTATTTAATTATGTGTTACTTATGTAGTTTATTATTATATTTATTATTAATACATTTAATGAATGCTATTTAATGCTAAAATAAAACGAATTATTACAAACATTAGTAAATATAATAATAATTGTAATACATATCTAATTAATGCTAGTAATAATAATGCATTTAATGTTTATATTTAATGCTAATTAATAATAATAATATTATATAATTCTTACAAACACTAACTAACTATTAAAGACACAACTAAAAAGTAATGGTCATAAAAATCATTTTCATTATGCAAAGCGTAATTTCCGGAATAATCTCTGCATTTGATTTGAGAGAAATAAGAGATGGCTGATATTAAATTAGTGACTCAAATCACTAAATCCATGCCTAGGGCAGCTTCTAAAAGGACACGACACCACCTGCTCTGAATTACTGCGTGCGATCTATGCGTTTGTTTATGTCAGTGTCTGGAAGTTGCACATATGTAGCTCCTTATATATGTGCGGAAGAATGGCCACTAATAATAGCAACGTCTAGCGCTCCGAGGGACTTCGCCGGGGGCTGAAAAGGCCAAAATAAGTTCTGTATTAATAGCCGTCATCTCCCGTTACAGTGTCTGCGGGCTCTGTCCCTGTTTCCTCCAGGCCCTTCTTCTCTTGGAGCTGTCTCAAGCTATTTGTGTCGGAGTTGACTGGCATTCGAGATTCTTTCGGCACACTGGGGCGGAGGTACGGGATATTCACACTCACATAAGATCACTTTCCCTGTTTAGAAAACACTCTCATAAGATTGACTGTTACTTTGAATGAAATATGAAATCATGGTCTGTTTGTACAGTGTCAAGAACTTTGTGTTTTCATGTGATTCAGTTACAGTTAGGATTAAAGCAATCATTATTTTGTCATCAGTTACTCACCCTCATTTCTACAAGTATGTTTTTCTTATGATTTAAGAAATTTGAGAGCTACTGCACAAGGCCAAATTTTCAGTAAATAACTATTTATATTCCAATAAGTTCCTCACATATATAGTACAATTTCAGAGAATATACACAGCAGTCAAATTGACTACTTTTATGGTATTTCAGTGGTGTTTAACTTCTATAATAACTTCTATATCGAGGTGTTATTTTATTTTACGTGACTTTGATGATGACATGTTTTGAGTCCCAACATTTCACCTTCGAGTTTGTTTGAAAGTTTCAGTATATACATATAAAGTAATTGTATTTATTAATTTTGTTTTGGTTGTTTTTCATTTCTTTCAGTAAATAGAAATGATATACAATAATTTGTAGTTCTCATTAGATTCTTACTGTTGTAAGAAAATACTTTAAATAAAATTTTAATATTATAAAAATACATAAATATATTAAATATATAAAAATATTTATTAAAAGCATTATGTGATATTGAATCAATAATAACAATAAATTATTATTATTATTAGTTTTTTTTGTCTGTTTTAGACCTTGACAGTCAATGGTCAATATCTACTTTATGTAGTATGGATCATCAAGATCAAGCTAATCACGAACTTCTCATTATATTCTTATTATTGTAATAATAAATTAGTTAAAATTACATTGTAATATTACAAAAACATATTAAATATTTAATACTGAATTAATAATAATAAAATAAAAATAATAAAAATATATATATATTTTATTAATATTTATTATTTTATTTATTTATGCTTTTTTTTTTGCTTTTTTTGGAGCTTGGTCCGTGGTCAATATTTACTTTTGTAGTATGGAAAAGATCATCATGAACTTCTAAACATCTGCTTTTGTGTTCAATGGAAGAAAAGGCCATACAGGTTTGTAATGTCTTGAGGGTACATGATAACAAAATGTAGTTGTTTTTTTTGCCATGAAATAATGCCGTTTTGAGACATTTGATAAAACAAAAACACACACCAATAATTGCGTTCCTCAAGTCTTCGCTGATGATGTTGATATCATCAATGTCCACAAAGAACAGGTGCTCCTCGACGGGTGGACTCACAGCCCCTCTCAGCACCTGATAGTTCCCGTGACCAGTGGAGACCACCAGGACGGCCACGCCCTCTTCCCGCAGCCTCGCCATTGGTTCCTGCACCTCGCCGGGATCCACTCCATCCGTGAGCCAAACCAGAACCCTGGGCAGATCTGGTCTGGCACCTCCCGGCACGCCCTGTTTCAGAACCTGGTTCCTAGCCATCAGGAGAGCGTCCACCGTGTTGGTGTCGCCCTTCAGCTGTTTAGTCCTCCCCAGGGCTGCCTGCAGACCGTCCTGAAAGCTGTAGGTGTCAAAGCTGAACTCCAGATGGGGTTCGGTCCCAACCTGCAGCAGTCCCACCCTCACCTGGTCCGGCCCCAACGAGAAAGGCAGCAGGAGCTCCTTGAGGAAGTCCACCATATGGAAGAACTCGTAGGAGGCCACGCTACCAGAGGAGTCCAGGAGGAAGAGGACATCGCCCTCGCAGCAGTTTAAAACTGTAGGTGAAAAACAACAGTAGACATGATCTATGCTTGAACATCTCGAGAGGGGAGAGATGAGATGTTTATTTAGCACATAGCAGCACTAAAACACTCCAGACGTCCCAAGGCATGAGGAGAACTCTGTGAGTATATATACACGCTTTGGTTGTACACTCTTAATAATAAAGGTTCTTTATTGGCATCTATGGTTCCATGAAGAACCTTTAACATAAATGGAACCCTTTCATTCCTGTGTGGTGGAAAAAGGTGCTTTAGATGATTAAAATGTTCTTCACACTGAGTAAAATGGTTCTTTTAAGAACTGTTCACTGAAAGGTTTTTTAAGGAACCAAATATGTTTTTTTATATGGCATCACTGCAAAAACCCACAACTGAAACTTTCATTTAAAAGATTGCATAATCGTAAATTGTGCCAGCTGTAAATCATTAGTTTGATTAGTTAAGAAAAGCCACATTATTTTATCCTTTAATTTATCCTTAATTTTTTAAAACTTTATTTTATAAGATTGCATAATATATGCCCGTGGGACTTTTGCCCTTTTTAAATCGTAAGTTTGATTGGTTAAGAAAAGCCACATGATTTTATCTGTCATTCATGCACAAACAAGCCCCAAAGTTTAATATTTAAAGGCCTGGGTCAACTTGGTAAACTTGTTAAATGTTTATAGTGAACACAATAAAATCAGGAGAAGCTCTGAGAAAGAACGGCCAAACGGAGATGAGTGTGAAATCCAGTGAGGAAATTAGTCATTTGCGAAGGAAGTGGGCTTGAACGGTAGATGCTAAAAATAAGGATAAGAAAACAGTAGTATTTATTCGCATAAGGAAGGACTGGGAGCTTCACAATATTTCAGGATTTGGTTACAGGAATTTCCTGACAGAGGAGCCCTCTAACCTGGAGCTGCATGATAAACATAAACAGATGGGGGAAGGAACAGCCCTGCTACTGGATGCTACAAGCGGGAGGCGGACGGACGACGCCGGGCGGGCGGGCATGGAGAGAAAGGGGGAGGTGAGAATTGGCTGTTCCATATGAAGTAAAAGAAGGAATGTAGAGGCTTTTCCAGAAGCCCTTGAAGAGGAAGAAAGCGATTGTGCAGAAAAGAGCAAGAGAGCGCGAGTGGGTGAGAGGCCTCAGAGAGCCAAGCGTTTGCCAGCAAGGACAATCCAAAGTCGCCCACCCAAGTCCTGTGAGAGGACCTGGAGGCGTCCGAACCAATTTGAAGCAAATTACACGAGAATCTTAAGCATCTTGCTTTTGTGCAAAAATATTGGTACCCCATTTGCATGTTTTGGTGACAAAAGTCCTGGGGCCTGTACCATAATGGTAGATGAACAAATTCAGAGTTACAGGATTAGTTTCGAGTTGACAAAACCAAACCACTCCAATCTGGCTTTGTTGGTACCATGATGCTGATCCTCAACTTTCTTTGTCAACTCAGGCTTTAATCCTGAGTTTGTGGAGCATGTGCACATGAATGTGTGACATCACTGCCGAACAGCCAATCACGAGCCATGGTTAAAGGATTGAAGAATATGATGAATTTAAATGCATTTACAATGAAAAAGATTACTTAAATAATAATAAATGATCTTGCTTTATCAGTGCAGGCACAAGTGAGACTTGTTAAGTTAGTTTATGTAGTTGGAAATATACAGCGATAGAGACTCAAATGTAAGGTCACGTAGTCATTTTTAAAGCATTATCTATTGTTTCTACAGCTTATTTATATTACATAGGATCTGTATAACATTCATTTAAAATAAATGATTTATAATAACTGTTAAACTAAAATTGCTTGTGTGTAATGGATTCATAATAATATAAATCATATAAAATAACTCACTTTGCTCACATCTGATTGGTCCAATTTCAGTTTGAGATCTCTAACTCAGAACATAACCTGCCCCGGAGCAGGTTAGCCGTGGAGTGTAAATTACTATGGCAATGAACGCAGCTAAAAGCCAAGCCACTTCCATGGTACCTAAAACCCAGGATTGGTGCAAACTAAACTGAAACTTACCTGGCTATCAGCTAATCCGGCTTCACGGTACAGGCCCCAGGTTGACCAATGAATGTGGATGAAATCTAAAACCATGTGCATAGTTTTCTTATGCTTTGCTAAGAGAAAAGAGCCCATCGGGTCACTTGAACCCATGACTGCTAAATAATTGATCTTTGCCAGACTGCTTGGAAGCAGGCTGCGGTGGCACTTTGCACAGAAACTCCTGTAGTCAAAGCCACAATGCTCAAGGCTCTTCCAGAATTACTCTCTGTGAGTCACTGTAGGTGTGTCTATGGTTTTGTTCAGACAGTAGATTTTTTTTGGCAAATCAGATTCTTATCTGAAATGTTTTTTATAGTCTGAACTGCAGTCAATTATGGAAGCTTGTATTCTATCTAGGTAATTGCGATTTTTCATCTCACAAATATGACTTTTTTCACACAGAATTGCTAGAAATAGACAGAATTGTGATATATAAACTCTGCATTTTGACTTTTTTAATTTGGACATTTCTCAGAATTCTGTCTACAACTCTTAAGTTTACATCTTTTTTTGTTTGTTTGTTTTTGTTTTTGCCATGGAATAAAAAAGGTAATTGTGACTTTGTATCTCACAATTCTGACTTTTTTCTGTCTCACAATTGCGATCAAATTAACATCTCTGAACGTTTTCTCTCAGAATTGTGAGTTATATTACAGTTCTGCATTTGCGACTCACACTTCTATGTTTATATCGTAGCAAGTTTTAACTTCTGACTTTTGTCACTGGGATATAAACTCAGAATTGCAAGGGGAAAAGCCTGAATTTTGAGATAAAACATATGTTTCATTACCTTCCCACAGCAGATACAAGCTTCCATATTAAACACATTTTTTTACAAATCCATGTGCAACTTGAAATCTGACTAAAATTATTTTTTTTGTGGCATATCTGACTCAAATCTGTTTGGATTTGTAGTCTGCGTAGCAGAAAATCGAGAAACCTAATCTGAACCATAGACAATCTGCATGCAATCTGATTAAAATCGTATCACAAACTGCACAATCTTGCATGGAGATGTGATCAAATATGATAATTTTGTCTCTCTTGTTACTCATATAGTGAACTACTGTATGTGACTTCCACTGTGTAGTGAATAGTTAGTGCTTTTGGATACAGTGCATGGATAAATTCCTCTGTTGTTTATCTTCTATCATGAGATCCATGATTTCAGTGGGATGTCATGACAGACATCACCAGAAGCAAAATGTACACAATCCCTCTATTTTCTGGCATTTAATATGTTTCTCATTACCCTAGAGCGGTTGATAGCCAGTGATTGATAAGAAGAGTCCTTTAATTCGCACGCCTCACTCAATATGTATGTCAGTGATGTGCTGACAGCAAGTTATTTCAGTTCTATTCATACAGCAAATACTCACTGTCATTTGTGAGACCTGAAAATGTAATGCAGTCGCTTCAATTATAGAATTTTATTTAATACATAAGACAACACCCAGGGAAAAAAGGTTTACTGCAACTTAGCTACAAATGGACCCTATTATTATCAAGTATTTGGCTATTTTCATTTTTTATTTTGCTCAGATCACTTAAACACGGCCATATGCTTTAGGACAAGAATCCCCTGACATGCTGCCTGAAGAAAAATGCGTTTACACATGTTTCTGTCTAGCTCACATGTTTGTAATGTACATATTCTGCTGCTCCCTCAGTTATGCTTATCAGTAATTATCTCCATATTCCTTCTTTCATTTGCATTATTGTTTAAAGGGCTTTAAGTTCTTGATCTACCCAAGACTAGAACTAAATAGTACATAATTCCTAACTAAGGCTAACGTTAACTCTGTGCATCGGTCAATGATTTATATTAGCAATGATTATTTAAACTCTCGTGCTTTTTCTGGACTTATTATTAAATAAATTGTTAACACTTTAGTAAGGTTCTACATGTTAACATTAGTTAATATGTAATCGCTATTCGCTAACATGAAATAACTGTACGTTTCTTTGTTTTGCTAAATAAAAGATCTACTCTTCTGAATCAGGTACTCACCTGTCCTGAGACATGACTCACTTAAATCAAGATACCGAGTCTTGAAATTCAATACCTGAATCAGGTATAGAGAACTGTAATGGTTCACCTAAATGACATAAACAATGTGTTTCAATATAGTTCACCTACACCGAGTCTTGAAGCGAAACATCATTCTGGTTTAGAGTCCTGACTCCTCTGAATCAGAATCAGAATTATAACTCGCGTAAATTATGTCCTGAATAAAAGTGGCCTATATGATTCAGTAAAGCGTGAGTGAAACGACTCACCTGAATCAGGTGCCGAGTGCTGAGCGTCTCCTGTCCACAGAAACACGCTGAACAAAACACACGTGAGCGCTGTACGGACCTCCATGATGGACTTTAATCCAAAGTTACTGTCAGTTCTGGACGTTTTAACGCGTCTACATCGCCTAGAACAATTTCTATTCAAACTGTTTTTCTAAGACCCCTGTGGTTCGCTTTTAAAGTCGCGTTCAATGCAGGCAGTCACCGGAGATGTTTTATATAACTGCAATAAAATCGCACCTGCGCGGTTATTCTACACAATGCACGCGCTGAGAACGAAATAAACGCGTAACTCTTCGTTCTCCTATAAACTGCTCAGTGTCACGGAATAAACTCAGTCTGGGCTTCTGGAAGCAGCAGGTTCCTCCCCTCTGCTCTGCACGGCGCAGTGCACTCCTCCTCCTTCAGTGCTTTAGAAGGGGACCAGCGTCACCAGCTTGAACCTGTGCCCGGATTCTGGTCCTTCTCGTCCTTATGTTACAGTTATTTTCTTGCTAAGGAATGGGCATATAATATGTATCATTAACTAGAACTGGCCACTTGGGTCAGGAAACACTTGGAGTTCAGTGTTGACACTGTTTTTACTCATGGTACCGTGGCAATACTTGTACACACACCATGGTGATATTGTGTATTTTGGTCATGCATTTGTGTCAGTGTACTTCAACAGTATATAGAACCACCAAGGCTGCATTTATTCAATCAAAATTGAAGTGAAAACAGTAATATTGTGAGATATTATTAAATTTAATGTAACACTTTAGTAAATGGACCAGTTTTCACTAGTTGCTTAATATAATGCATATTGGCTGTTTATTAGTGCTTATAAAGCACATATTCTGCATGACCATATTCTATATCCCTAATCCCACCCAATACCTAAACTTAACAACTATCTTACTAACTATATTAATAAGCAGCAAATTGGGAATTTATTGAGGCAAAAATCATAGTTAATGGTTTGTTAATTATGAAAATTGAACCTTAAAATAAAGTGTGACCCAATTTATATATATATATATACTCAATATACTAGTGTGTGTGTATATACGTCTTCCACAGAGTAATTACTGTACAGTTACTCTCTCTGAAAAGTAATTACTCCCTCTGAAATGTATTTCTAATTGCTTTCTAAATCCTTTCTCATCCTCGTCCAGTTGAACAACATAAACAATATAAAATTGCATAAATTGTTCCTGAACTGGCCGAAGTATTTAAAGGGATGAGGTTATATTGAAAACATACATTTTAACATTAGATGTTAAATTCATTATCGTTTTATATAGAATTGCTCTATAGTTTATAGAGTATTACATCAGTTACATCAGAAGTAAATTACAAAAAAGTAAGAGTAATACTTAATTTTTTCAAGGGAAAAATAATCAAATTCATGTCATTAATTACTTAGTAATGCATTACACCCAATATTTATATATAAAACATGCGTAAACGGATCTTTTTAGTCTCTTTCTGGAACATATGCATTTGTTTGTTATTTTTGTTTATGATCTTAATAATAACCGCTACTTATGAACATGGTTTAATTTGATTGTGTTTGCCTTATGAGACGCACCTAATAACAGACACACACGTGAGTCACTTCAGTCACGTGAGTAGATGAGATAAAGTCTTACACAGTTTAAGTATATAAGGAAGTAGTAGTAGTAAAGGCAGCTTTCGGCCAAACACTGTATAATGAACCATATTTCCCATACAGTGGTAAAAGATCCCTAAAGCTGTGCTCAACACACCTACTAAGCAAACAGATATGATATGACAGCGTTGAATTGGCTTTCAATAACTTAACCACAATTCCTCCTTTGAACTATCCCTGGGCAAACCCCGTGGAGAGTTCAAAACCTTTACAGAGATTGTAAAATGAATGACTGGATATTGCAGTTCATATATAAACGTGATCATGCAACACAGTGTCGGGACAGTGTTGTGCATTGCTGCGCCCAACCAGTCTAGACATGCAGCCCCAGCCCTCATACGACTGTCATCATCTGTACAGTGTCCAGCAGATCATTCATCTAAGAAATCAGGTGCATCTGTGCACCTGGAAAAATTTGCTCTGGAATGTGTGCGAACAGCTTTTGAATTCATCCGTTAAGCAAATGGTGCCATACTCTGTTATGCTCATTGAAAGTGAGGGAATATCATTCCAGAGAGTGTCGAGAGTGGAAATAAAGTGGGAAGAAAGTGATTTGAATATCAAATAGCACTGCAGAGCTGTAGTTAATCAAGGACCAAGTCAAAAAGACAGAGCGTGGACTTTCCCCTTGTGTTGGATTTCAAGGGCTCGATGAAAACAGAAATAGGTGACTGAGTTCTCGGCCAAAATGGCTAATAGCTGTTCAAGTGAGTGTGGTCTGGGAATTGCATGGTCACATGATCTCGCTAGGGTTTAAATGAACTGGATTGCGAGTCATTGTATGTGAGTGGATATGAGAGACGGGTACATGCATAGCACTCAGAAATAGTGGAGTGGAGCTCTTCAGAGGCAGCTCGGCTTTCTCAGTTAAAGGGATAGTTCAATATAAATGGGGCATTATTTACTCACCCGTATGTTGTTTCAAACTTAGCCTATATGAGGTTCTTTCTTCTGTTGAATACTAAAGAAGATATTTTGAAGAATGTTGGTACCCAAACAGTTGCAGGTAGCCATTGACTTCCATAATATGGAAGAAAATACTTTGGAAGTCAATGGCTATACTGTCAACGGTTTGGGTACCAACATTCTTCAAAATATCTTCTTTTGGAAACAAAGCAGTTGCTAAGATGCTGTGGGTGGTTGCTAGGCAATTGCTAAAGTATTGCTTTGCAGATTCTAGGCAGTTGCTAGCACATTGTGGATGGTTGCTTAGGAGTAGATAAGGCAGTTGCAATCACAATGTTGTTTCTAGGGCATTCTGGTTGTTTTTAGAGAGCTGCTGTGCAGTTGTTAGGGTATTCTGGGTGGTTGCTATGGTGTTGCTAGGCTATGCAGTTGTTAAGATATTGTGGGCCTTTGTTATTTTAGGGCCCTGTGATTTTTCCCAAATTCCATTTTATAATTTTTCCAAATTCCATTTTTTCCATTTGAATTTTTTTCTGGATTCCATTTTTGTTTTGTTGTAATGTTTCTAGAACCTGTTTTAATGGTTCAATTAAATGTAATTAATTGAAATCAAAATAATTAATTGAAATCATGAAACTGCCACAGTTTAACAGCAATTTATTAAAAGTTTAACCAAAATAAAATTTTAAGGCTCTATGAAATGTTTTATTCTTTCTCTAATTGATTTATTTTCACCAAATTCTGTTTTCCATAAATTTTCTGGATTACATTTGAATTATTTTATTACATTTTAGTAATCAAAAACATCTCTAATTAATTGATTTTATTAAAATATATATATATATATATATATATTCTTTCAGAAATACTGTGTAAATAGATTCCAGTAAATATTTTTTTCTGGTAAATATTCATTAAATTATGTTTTAAGAATAATTGTATTAGTAGTAGTAGTTTCATTACATTAAGTCATATACTTCTGTCACAGTTTCTTCAAGATAAAGCAAACTTTTATTGACGGGTTGCTGTGAAGACCTTCAAGTTTCTGTTTGTGTATGATATGATAATATATTTTAATAGAAAGGGTAAAATGCTCATGAAGTGACTCTCAGAGCAGTTCTAGAGGTTATGTTCATGTGTTCAGAGGCTGAAATCACCGCAAGCATCACGCACGCTCAGTATGTGTGTACTAAACCAAACAGACATGCAGAACATGCAGGATTCATATTCAAATAGGATATTTGTGACTTAATATTCACAGACATTAGTCCATATTGTGCTTTTATGGAAGTGTACTGGCTTTCTTTTGATCTATTCATCAAAAAACTGCTAAATTCCATGACATTCTGCGTTATACAGGAAATTACATTTCTTGACCTGATTCCTCGATTCCATCTGCGTTTTCCGCATCGCAGAAATCATAGGGCCCTACTATAGGGCATCGCTATGGTTGCTAGGGTGTTGCTAGTGTGTTTTTCAGTGGTTGCTAGGGTGTTGCACTTCCACTCCACACTCCTTAAAAACTCGATTTCAATTTATAATTTATATTCTATTTCCAGAATAATAAAGGTGAAGATTACTTCAGTCTGTGCAGGATTTATACCATTTGGAGGAGGACAAACTAGTTCTGGATCTGGTTTTCAAGGATGTCTAGTCTTGCTTTTGGTCTTAAAGGGTCTGATAATGACTTGCAAAAACCAGGCTGGACCACCAATGAATTCATACTAGCTCAAACTGGTTACAGTAACAGTAAGCAGCTCTTAAACGCCCTCAGAAAGAGTTTTCAGTATGTAATTGTAGATAATTCTAGTTCTTTAGTGAATCAAAAACTGCCGTTTCAATTCTGTGCACAAAATGGTTCTGTAATTCTCTCAGCCGTCAGACGAAGACTTCCAGTCGAAAGCAGCTTGGTTATCACAAGCATGAGAATAAACAAAGCCGTTATCTGATTTCTGTAATCTGTGCACAGAAATGCAGGCAAAGCAGGTTGAGAGCGATAAACGCGGTGACGATAATCAGAAGCACTCTGTACAAGGAGCCTGTGAGGCCCGTTCTCTAATGAGGACCAGACAGAAGACATAAATAATGAGTTTCCATGCACAAACCAACAATACTCAGGTGTTTCCCGTCCTGTATTTGTAAAGATCTACCTTCCTGACTCTTCAGTACCTGCGTCACTTTGACTTCCCTCTTTGTGTCTGAATGACCTGACTTCCACTCCTTCCATGCTCCAGGTTTGTTGTTTGTGCACATTTATGGCTTCCCATATGGGCCCCATGTGTCGGAATGTGTCTTTGCCTGTAAAGGGCTTGTAATCTGTGTTTGTTCATGCACATGTACGTTTTATGTTTCTGTAGCAATCATTCGCTCATCATGGGCATTATGCATAATGGAAAGCTTTTAACATAGGTTTAGGAAAAAACAGCTGTTTGATCACAATTCCAGCATTCAGAGTTTCCCAATTTTATAGCGCTAACACCCACTTTACAACTTTTCCATGCTGCGCTCCCACACAGTGTCTCCCTGCCAACTGTAGCGTCGCATCTTGAGAAACCAATCCATCACATCCAGTGCAGATTGCTACAACATTCGTGCAGCTACTAACCGTGAACGAGGGTTCCTGATGTATTTACGGCATTCCAAAACCTCGGAAAGAACTCCTCACTGGAAGAGGAATTTCCCCCCCAAAAAATGCTATTATATTCTTGGACAAATACAATGAGGCCCTTGTGTCCTCTTCTGGTGTCCGCTAAAGGATCCTTTATAGAGCGTGTTTGTGCTAGAACTGATCGTTTTGAATGGAAACCACATAATGTCTGGGGTTAAAGCTAGTAAAGCTCCCATGATCTTTTTCATTCGGCTCAGATTTAGTCATCTGTCGTGTGAGTAAGCGTGGATAAAGGGCACTGGGCGGACCGACTGTACTGACTTAATGTCATTGGGTGACAGCTTATTTTCCCATGAGAAGAAGCAGCGGCAGACGTTGAAAAGAGGATCATGATGCAGAGGGGGGTTTTATTAATGCACAAACATGCATAAGGATGCCCTGAACGCTCACAGTGCATTATATTTATTATATTATATTTCTCTGAGCTATAATGTCATTAACATAATGGTGTTTTCTGTTATACTATATTTTGTTTAAAAAATATTATTGGTTCATTGCAATTTAAGCTTAAAGGCAGAAAATAAAAAGAAACATAAGAAGTCATTGCTTGTATGTATAAATATACAGTATACACACATACACGCACATACTGTATATATGTATGTGTATATACTGTATACATGAATATGTATGTGTATATATATATATATATGCATACATACATATACACACACACACACACACACACACACACACACACACACTCACACACACACACACACACACACACACACACACACACACACACACACACACACACACACACACACACACACACACACACACACACACACACACACACACACACACACACACACACACACACACACACACACACACACACACACACACACACACACACACACACACACACACTCAAACACACACACACACACACACACACACACACACACACACACACACACACACACACACACACACACACACACACACACACACACACACACACATATATATATATATATATATTAATTATTTATTACTATATATACATTATTTTCAAAAATGATGCTAATCACTTCACATTTGTGATTATTGAAATAAACTATATAAATACAATTGTAATAGTAAATAATATTTTAACACTTTCTGGTTTCATGACATATCTTATTTAAAAACTAGCAATAAATAAAGCTGTATTGTTTTATGATGTTAAACTGAACAATAAATAAATAGTAATGGCAAATATTATTTGAACACTTTCTAGTTTCAATTCAAATCTTATGTATTGACTATAAATATATAAATATGTATTGTTTTATGATGTTTATATATATATATATATTAAAAAAATGCACTTAACTTTTTTATTCCTTTTTTATTATTAATTTTAATATTTTATATATATATATATAATATTTTATTTCACTTCATTTTATGTAAAGCACTTTGAATGACCACTGTGTATGAAATGTGATATATAAATAAACCTGCTTGCCTTAACTCTACACATTTTTGATTATTGAAAGAAACTAATTTATTTATTTTTTCTCTAAGGCCAATTTATATAGTTCATGTTTTTTTTTGTATTGTATGCATAAATATGCATGTGTGTTACTTAGCATATAACAAAGCGTACGCGCATAATTTAAAATTGAATAAAAATGCAATCACAATAGAAGCAAAATTAAAAGGGAGCACAAAGAAGCAAAAAGGCACTTAAAATAAATGTTCATTGGACCACATTTAAAAGCAGAAATGTAAAATATAATTTCATGAAAACATTTATATTAATTCATCTGACAAGACATTAAAATTGTAACTTTGCAGCAAAAAGGTTAATAGCAATTTCTTCACACTAAAGTCATGTTAATGTTTTGTGTTATTTTCATTGTAAGTGCCACACTGTAAGATTTTGATTTAGAGAAATAGGGACATGTAGAAATAAATGTTTGTAGTTATCAACATTATTCAACAAGTGCTGCTGAATGAGCTTAATTCAACTCTGTGAACATATTTGTTCTCCAATAATATCTTGGTATAGACATAAATTGTTGACAGAGTATATATAATTTCTCATATACAGCTAATGCACTAATGTGGATAGCAGCTCAAATCATTTTGTCTTGGACGAATTTGATGACAAATGTTAAGTTAATATTGAGATTGCAGGTATCTTGCATATTCGGACACAAATAATGTCTTTGACCCAAATGTACAGTAAAGTTTCCATCCAGTCTCACTGATCTGTCAAGAAGAAACATTAAAATGTCTCATTTATGACGGGAACCCCTTTTTCACTCTGCATTCTTCCCATTCCCCGAAGTCATCATTAGTTCCTCACATGTTGTCATGCGTTTCAATGCATTTTCCTCATCTTGGCCACAGTCTTATAACAGCTGCGGTTTTCTTTTATATCTCTCCTTAGACGTACCATGACCTATTCTTCCACTCCCCACCCCATCATTCCCAAAAGACTGTCCAGCTGCCTTTTTTCCATAGAAACACACGTAAACACAATCATACACAAAACTCACTCTGTATCGGTTTCTACACGTGTGTAAGGAGGCCAAACAGGCCTTATGGCTTGATACATGCTGCTTTGGTATTGGTACAAGGCCGGTAGTTATTTTGAGAGCATGGTTGCGTGTCACAAATGATCTTTTTAGTGTGTTTACTTTATCTGACTAAGCGGACGTCAAGAGGGTGTATTTAGTTTATATTGCCTTTGATTGGGCGCCAAATTCCCCAAGAATCCCCCTTTGCTGCGAGGGCCTGTCTCGACAGATTTGGCTGCGGATGTGCTGAAAACACACTTACTGTAGAACAATGGTTGCTAGGACAGATCTTTATAAGTGTCTGGAGGTGGAAAACCTCTGCTCTGTTATCTCTCAACAGATGTGAGGAGCTCTTGATGACAGGGACGTGACGGTAAACCCAATGCACTTTTAGCTTTGATCAAACAGCTTTAGCACCTTTCTTCTGTTTGCCTTTGCTTTTCTGCTCTCTAGGCTAAATGCAAGTGTGACCGAGTGTATCGTGGGCGCTGTATCAGGCTGATGGGAATGAGATGGAGCAGGTGACCACAAACCACAGTGTGTATGTCTAAACCGTTACATTTCTGATTACAAAATCTGAGATAAGAAAAGGATCTCAACTAAACACTACGCTAAGATAAACTAACAATGCCAAACGATAAGACTCTACAGAAGCATGAAAATAACTGGACATTTCCATAAGATTTGACTGGAAAAGTGTTCTGATATTATTCATTCATTCATTGCTCAGATTAACATAAAACAATACAGCTTTATATATTGATAGTTATTTATTAAGATTTTCCATGAAACCAGTAAGTGTTTAAATATAATTTACTATTATAATTGTATTTATTTATTTACATAATTATTTATTGATGTTTGTTCAAATATTATTTTTCATTTGTATTTGTATTATTTTATTTTATTTTATTTATATATCATAAAACAATACAGCTTTGTATATATTTACAGTTTTTCCATAAGATTTTACATAAAACCTGTAAGTGTCTAAATATTATTTATTTTTTATTTTTCCATAAGATTTGACATAAAAGCTGAAAGTGTTTAAATATTATACATATTAGATTTTTCCATAAGATTTGACATAAAACCTGAAAATGTTTGACTTTTTCATTACGATTGATTTTACACAGAGCAGTACACTATTATATATGTATAAAGTTGTATAAAAAAGTTGTATAAAAATGTTTTTATTTATCTCAATATTTATTTATTTCAGTTGTACATCATAAAACTATAGTTAAAAATAAAATATTGATTATAAATTGAATATATTAAATTATTATTATTATTATTTGCTAATATAATATGTTTAATAGATATTATTATTGTTGTTATTTTTGACTTATTCAGACTATCATCTATATTTTGTATGCTGCAAATGTTTTTAATTTGGAGAGTTTTGTCTATCTCTGTTTGTATTTTCTGTTTCTATGAGTTATGAATATTGGGTGTGTTGCACCACAGATGGTTTTACATTAAATAAAATGGAAAAAATGACATTTGCTTACATAGGTTTACAAGGCTGATGATGTTTCTGTGCTCTGTGTCTCTCTTGCAGGTTGTTTGTGATCCGTTCAAGTGGAAATGGAGAAAGAAGCACAAATAAAGACATCTGTAATGCACACCTGAGTATAAACAGGATGTTTTGACCTCGAACGCAAATGTAAGATTCTTCACTGACGGTTATTTACATGAAGGAAGGAGCAGGTTTTATATTAAGTTTCTCCTTCCTTACAGTCTTGACCTCATAACCTCTGTAAAGAGATGTACCAGGCACAGAAAGAAAACACAGACGTGACACAAAGACAGGAGATATGTGCAAATGCACACACATACTCTTGTTGTGAATATCAGTTTCATATTTTCCAGATTCTTGTGAAAAGAATATGAATAGACATGTCCATGAATCTGTGTACAGACTTGTAAAGCTGTAAGAAAGACATATTCATATATAGTTATTGCTATAACAGTAGATTTTTTGGTTTTAGAAAATTATGTAATCATGCATTTCACAAGCCGTTCGCCTGGATCATCCCAAGTATTTACTGGAAAAATCAACAAGATACAGCAGCTCACAGACGTTATATAACAACAGGAGCGATCGAGATAATAACACATAAGAACCAGAATGAATCTAAAAATACCAGGAGCTGTCAAAAAGAGAGTTATTAGGCAATGCAAATTATGTAACTCTGACTAATTGCTATAATTATTCATGTATAATTTAAAAAAGATGGGCAGTTGGCAACTATTATATTCAGTATATTTATTTATTTATTTTTATTATTTACTATTACTGATTTAATGTATTTACTTATTGTTTAGTGAATATATATATATAAATAAATACAAAAATGGTGTATCTGTGAGGTTGTTAGTGGTTTTATATAGTGGCAGTTTTATATAGGTCTCTAATGCCCTCTGCTGACCACAAAATGACAATATTTCTAGAGGGCATATGTTTATGTATTTGTATTCAGTCTGCTTTTGTTGTTGAACTCTAAGGAAAACGGATTTATGACATGAACAAATCGTTTTTGAAAATTATTTTAAAATACTTAATATATACTCAAATTATTGATAATTCTAAGAAGATTCAGCTTATGAATATTAATAAGGTCGTGCTGTCTTTACTTGCCACTTACATTTACTTGCTACCTTCTTGGAGCCTCAAGTCACGGACCTAATTAATATTAATATTTCACAATATTTATAGCCAGCGACTAATGCTCCCAAGTCAGCACAAAAGCAACATTTATGTAATTTATCGGTTAAAACATCAACAATTGGTAGCATAACTTATTATTAGCCTTTTTCAAAACGTTTCAAATAAATCTAAAATCGTCCTCATGAGGCAAAATTGCTATTTTAATCAAGTCGTGGTGAAGTTGCCAAGTAACATTTCGATATTGTCCAGTCATGTTGCGTGATTAATATTCATAAACCAAACCAATCGACGCCAACTTTACCAACGTCTGCAGTTCAGCCAATCGGTAGAGCCAACTGTGCGAGCGTGACGCTACGTCATTAATATTCATAAGCCAGTCCTTCGCTTTTAGGATTCGCTTATTCGCCAGTTTACGTCTGCAGTTCAGCCAATCGGTAGAGCCAACTGTGCGAGCGTGACGCTGCGTCATTAATATTCATAAGCCAGTCCTCCATCTTTCACAGATAGAGGGCGCTGCTGCATACAAGAACAACCTTGTGCTGGCACTGCTGAACTTTCATATGTCACGACAACAAAGTCTAACTTTCCTCCATGGAGAGAATAAATCTGCTGTAACTTTCTGTGAGGATAAACCAATGGAAGCAACAAATATCGACAACGAGGACCCGAAATTAACTCCAGGTATTTTAGACTTCACCAAGAGTGCGGTTTTAAGGACTTTTGAAAGAATTTTAGTTTTGCCTAAAGGATTACAACAAAATAAGAGTCTTTGTTTTTTTTATTTTGAGAGACTTTATTAGTTATTGTTAGTTCTATTGTATTGTATTTCGTTCCTATGATGAGACGTATATTAATGTTGTTTTCGGATTTGACTGTTGTGTTGAACAGATATAACGTTAAGTTACGTGTCCAACAGCTGCTAACGTTACGTTAATCAGTTCTGGGTTTAATCACAGATCAAGGCCTTAAACATGTTTTGGTTAAACAAGGGAAATTATGTGTCACATAATAACACATTGTATCCTTTGCTATGCATTTTCAGTGCATATGACCTCGAAACCAACGAGTACTACATAAAACGTTACTGAATTATTAAATCATCATGTTATAGTGTCATATGTTTGTGGAAATGCCTTATGCAAAGCAGAATGTTATAATAACAGAGTTATTTATGTGCTCTCCAATAGCAGAAATCATGCAAATGATGTTGGATCTAGAAGATACACCCTTTTCAATATTCATATGAAGAGTTCAGATGCAAAAGCCTCTAATTGTCTCTAAAAATGTCTTCTAAAATGAGCATTTTTATCAGGCTCCTATATTTATGTTCAGTTATTTCACTTGAAGTGAATAGAAAAGGACCTATACATTGCTATTAGAGTAAAGTTACTGAACCTAAACAGGAGCCTGATAAAAATGCTCATTTTAGATGAAAATTTCAGGCGGCACTTGGAGGCTTTTGAATCTGAACTCTTAATATTAAACTTACAAAAGCACAATATAATTTTCTTCTTCAAGCAAGAAAATAAGATCATAAATTTGTTTAAAAATGGACGAATATTAGAAGCTTTTTTTACTTGGACCCCTGTAATAAGCGTGTAATGAAAATGTGGAGGACTAGATGTGATGTGACACAGTTTGTGTGTATCTGTTATTGAACACTTACCCATTCTTAACAGGAACTTTGTTCATTTTTTGATTGTGCATTTTGTCGTTTTATTGTTACAGACCCAGGAGGACAGAAACGTGATCAGTCACCAGCACAGAAAGTGTTTGGTCGGCTGCTGAGTGAACCGGGGCGCTTTGCGTATGCTGGGTTATGTGGAGTGTCTTTGGGCCAGCTGTTTCAAGGACCTGAGCAAAAGTAAAAAATATATATACAATAACAATACTTTAATGTGTTGTTACTAATATTCAGTAGCATTAGAAGGTTTGGGTTGGTAAGGAATAAAGTCTCTTATTCACACCGAGGCTGTATCATTAAAAAAATAGAGTAATAACAGTAAGATATTATTACAATTTAAAACAAATGTTTTTATTTGAAAACATTTAAAAGTATTTTTTGTTGCTGTGATGCAAAGCTGTATTTTCCAGCATCATTTCTCTAGTCTTCAGTGTCATATAACCCTTCAGAAATCAGAATATGCTGATTTGTTGTTTTTCAGGATTCTTTGAGGAATACAAAATGTAAAAGAACAGCATTTATTTGAAAAAAAATGTAACCGTATAAATGCGTTTACTGTCACTTTTGATTGTGTATCCTTGCTGAATAATAACAATGCATTTCTCAAATGTTTTTTGAATGGTTTGGGGTTTGCAGATGTTTTCGTGAGACGTATCTGGAGGGTCTTGTTCAGGGGCTGGATCTTGATGAGTCGGTCATGCCGGTTATGCAAGCGTTCCTGGCAGGGCTCGGGTTCGAAGGCACTGACACCTTCCTGTCCATCCTGCATGCGGAGCCGCTGCTGAGAGCCGGAGCTTTACCTATCACTCAGGTACACGTGACGTTAAGACCGCTGGACGATCGCATTAACATAGATGCTCGCACAACTCAGTGTTTGTGACGCTCTCTTTTGTTTTTCAGGATCTTGTGTCTTTCTCTGTCAAAGATGGTGAGCTGATGTTTCACATTTCATTAGCTGCTCTCTTTCTTTGCAATGGCATGATAAAAATAAACTTTATTATTTGAAATAATAAAATTGAATCTCAAAAGAAATGTCAGTTTGATATTATATTTAGCATGAAGACAATAAAATACTGTTAATAATTTTGCATTGTCATTTTAATTTCTAAACAATTCCGGAAATCCACATCCCATTGCTTGTTACTGCAGCGAAAACAAAACATGCATTTCAATATTTGAAATTATTTAAATGATAAAAAAATGTATACATTATGATTTATTATACTATGTTAATTTATGCTATTTATTATTTATGTAAATGTGGAAAAAATTACATTACACTTTTTACTTTTAATAATGTACAAAAGTGTGTTTTTATCTACATTGGTCAAACCATTATTTTAATGTCAATAAAAAGTCCATGAAAACTTGCATAAAGAAAATAAAGCTTATTTTTATGAGATGCATTTATGATATTTTTAAAAACCTATTAATAAAAAATAAAAAAACTTTTAGGCCAAATTTCATTACCATAACATTTTTTATTTATGGATTTTATTAATTTAATTAATCATTCATTAATTTATATATTTATTTAATTATATATACATTTTAAAATGTATTGTGTGTATATATAAAATGTTAATTAACGTAATACATCTGGATGATTTAATTGTTATTTAGATTTATTCATTTGATTCATTTATATAAAAATATAAATGTGGATTTGCCTCATATTTGGAGTTGCGTCATTGATTCTGTTACTTTGCTGTTTAATACGGTGAAGCTGCTAAATAATAATCTCTATTTTATAAAGAGCTATAAAAATAGAGGTGACGAAATGCTTCTGAAATAGTCTTTATTTTCTGTATGCAAGATTGTTTTTATTCGGTAAAGTATGAACGAGTCTTGTTTTCCGTGTAATGAGCATGTCTTGATTCTTCTCCTGTAGGACATTATGATGCCAGGGCTCGAGTTCTGATCCGACATGTCAGCTGTCTGCTGCGTGTGACCCAGCAGCAGCTGGAGGATTTTGAAGAGACTCTCGGAGAGAAACTGAGAGAGGCAGGAGAGGAGAGCGAGTGAGTGAAACTTCCTCCGATCATCAGCTGCTGCCTCTTTATGGGGTTTTTGGGGTTATCAACACGTCTCTGAGAAACACACACTGCTTTCACTGTAAGATGGATCATTTGCAGGAGATTATTTCCACAAAGCCCACGTAGAGCCATCTGCAGATTCACAAAGAGAAGTCGATACAGGGCCACGATCAATATCATTGTGAAATCAGTGCTCACAAACTTGAATGTATTTACTGATTTCTGTCTTTTAATGTGTTCCCTGCTGCATGTGATGATGTGGACCGTGCACAGCCGTGAGTATTTTGTGTACATGCAGTCTAAGTCAAGGTTTTTCCTTTCAGTTCAGCGCTTTCATTTTAGTTTCTAATACAAGACCTCTGAGTTTCAGCAGCTACAGTGAGCATATCATGAATCAAATTCTCTCAACAGAGAAGAGTCCTCAAGAAGACAGAAGAAAGAGAGAGGTCGTAAATGGCGGCGGTACCTGCTCATCGGACTAGCCACTGTGGGTGGAGGGACGGTAATCGGTGAGTCTGAATGCCACAGGACGTTTGTTTTAAACTACATTGGTCTCACCAAGATGAATATTAATGAAAACCTGCATAAAACCTTTGTTTATTTATTTTTTTAGGATTTTATTGATTTATTTAATTTTTAGGACATTGAACACTAAATTTACATTACTGTAATGCATCTATATCTATTTATTTATTTAAAATAAATATTTATTACATTTTTACTAAAACTATTTATTTACTGTGTAATGCACCAAAAAATATTTAAATTGTGAATTATTTCTATATCATGGTGATATTTGTTGTATTTTAATTAATTCATTAATTAAGGCAAATAAATATACCACTATATATATATATATTATTTATTTGTTTTATTATATGTTGGCTTATGGTCAGATATTACAATTTTTATATTATATATATATATATATATATATATCATAATAATTTTATATATAATTTTAATATTATGCTTAATTTAATATTATTTATTATTATATATAAATATTTAAATAATTCACAATTTAAATAATTTTTGGATGCTATGATAATTTTAGGGGAAATATGCTTAATTCTAATAAAAAATAAATATAAAAAAATATTTTATTTATATTATTATTATATTTTAATATGTACATTATTATTTTAGATGATTAAATTACTCACTACTTGGTGTTTCTCTGAAATATGACTAGAGCATGTTCAGGACTGGTTTCATGAGATCTGTGTGGTGTCAGTGATCATGTATGTGTTTTCGTCAGGTGTTACAGGAGGGCTGGCGGCTCCTTTCGTGGCTGCTGGGGCGGGAGCGGTGCTGGGAGCGGGTGGAGCCGCTGTGCTGGGATCAGTCACGGGCATCGCCATCATGGCCTCCTTGTTTGGAGCCGCAGGGGCCGGCTTAGCAGGTGAGCTAGCTGACGCTTGTTTAAACTGATAATAACACATAGTAACAATAATAAATATTATATTGAAATAAAAAATAAATAATAATAATAGTTATTAAATTAAGTATTTATTGAACTTTGGTGCATTTTATCATTTGTATTGTTCATGGTAAAATCATTATAAAGCCTGTTTATTACATTAACACGACTTTAAAGCAGTGTTCTGTTCCTTCTGGAGGGCAAGCGATTTCTATAATTTCTTACACAATTCTTGCAACCAAAACGGCCACTGAGTTGAATCGCCAGGCTGTGTTGCAGGATTGATCGATGAGCAGGTGAATTATCAGACTGACAGTGATGGTAAAGTTACAGTCTGTTTTCTGGTTTGAATGGAGTTTTATATAATCCTGCTTTCAGAGCACTTTCTCAGCTGCCATTCAAAGTGAACTGAGCTCAAGGTTATCGGAGGTGTTTGGTTTTTCTTCAAATGGTGTGTGTGTGTGTGTGTGTGTGTGTGTGTGTGTGTGTGTGTGTGTGTGTGTGTGTGTGTGTGTGTGTCTGCCTCTCTTTATTTCTGTTTGCAGATTAAGATTTCTGTGTTTCCTATCTATGTTTATCTATTTTATATATATGAAAATAGCAAAAGGTATATTTATTTTTTTATTCAGGCTATAAAATGAACAAGCGTGTTGGCGCTATAGAGGAGTTTGAGTTTCTTCCGATGAGTTCTGAAAAGCATCTTCATCTCACTATAGCCGTGACAGGCTGGCTGTGCAGCGGCAAATACAGTGAGTGCCACTGTTAACCTTCATATCTCCATCAAAATAGCATTTTTTCAGTTACTATTTTGTTTAAAACGCTCTTGTGTTAGTACTACAAATTGTATTAAAAAAATATATACTGTATCACGGTTATTAATTATTAAAGGAATGGTTTGCCTGAAAATGAAAATGTGCTTAATATTTACTCAGGCTATCCGAGATTTAGATGAGTTTTTCTTTGTCAGAGCAGATTTGGAGAAATGTTGAATCACGTGACTTGCTCACCAATGGATCCTCTGCAGTGAATGGGTGCCGTCTGAATGAGTCTAAACAACTGATAAAAACATCACAATAATCCACACATCTCCATTCCATCAATTAACGTCTGAAGTGAAAAAGAGCATGTCTGAAATAAACAAATCCATCATTAAAATCTTTTGACATTAAACCGTTTCTGTCCAAAACAATGGCCAAAGTCAATAATTACACTTCCTCAAGTGGAAAAGTTGATCCCAGACATATTTGTTTAGAATTGTTTTGGACAGTTTTTGCGTAAAAAATAGTGCTTTATCTGTGCATATTTCTCTCCTGATTCAGATGAGACAACGTTTTACATTTATGCATTTAGCAGACGCTTTTATCCAAAGCGACTTACAGTGCATTCAGGCTATACATATTTTTGTCAGTACATGTGTTCCCTGGGAATCGAACCCACAACCTTTGCGCTGCTAACGCAATGCTCTACCACTGAGCCACAGGAACACTCCAGTTTTTCACTGGAGAGAGCAATATTATTATAGAGGACTTGCATTTGAAGTTAAAACATCTTAATGATGCCTTTGTTTCTTACAAACACACATCTTTTCACTTCACAAGATAATAGTTAACTGATGGACTGGAGTGGTGTGGATTATTTGTGGTTATTGTAATGTTTTTATCAGCTGTTTGGACTCTCATTCTGACGGCACCCATTCACTGCAGAGGATCATTGGTGAGCAAGTGATGGAATGCTACATTTCTCCAAATCTGTTCTGATGGAGAAAGAAACTCATCTACATCTAGATGGCCTGAGAGTGAAGATATTTTCAGCAGATTTAAATGTTTGGGTGATTTCTTTAATGTAATGCCAAAATACCCATATTGTTCACTCTAAGGTTCAGATTCTCTTTCCTATCACAGGTTCGTTTCAGGCTCCCTGGTCCAGTCTAGGAGCGTGTGGGGAGCAGTACTGTCTGAAATGGGAGTCGCGTTATTTATTGGACCTGGGATCTATTCTGGACTCATTGTGGGATGGGCTTGTTAGTGTCGTGGCTCAGGAAGCCCTCAAATACACCATACTCTCAGGTATGTCTGCTTGACTAATGCAGGTAGGTGCACTATAAAAAAGATAGACCTACTGGTTTGAGGACAACAGAAAACCTCCTGTGCTTTATCTTACCTTGTGTATGTGAGTGTTGAACTGTGCAGTCATATTAATTCACTTTATCTTAAACCTAGTCTGAATTGGGCCATTTTTGACAGTCGTCTCAGCAGGGATCTGTCTAATACAGCAGAAGCGATCTCTAATTGTTGAGTTGAAGTGTCGGTTTCATTTATTCATGTTTTATTATAAATGAAGATCCAGTGCAGGAATTTTAATGTTTTGCTGAGTGACCGGTGAAGCTTTAATCAGCGGCAGCATTCTCTCCCACGCAACTTTAGAAGTGCAATTTGGGCTCAAAACAAAACAAAAAACAGTCGCAAAACAAAAAAAATCATGTTTTGAATCCAGAATATTATAAAAATGACAACATTTTAAATAAATGTTAAATACATTCAAATAAATGCTAATGCTAATTCTAATGCTAATTCTTTGTTCATCAAAGAATCATAAAAAGTTGAATTAAGTATGCATATTAGAATGATTTATGAAGGATCGTAATGCTTTATACATTCATCCATCCATATATATGAAGAGTTTATTTGCAAAAACATGTTTTCTATCATGCTATCATGTTTTGTGTTAGTTGTATTTTTTTGCTGTTTTTTAACATAATCAAAATAACCCAGCTGCAGTTTGATTGATTAATTAGTAATGCACAATGAAAAAACATGACTTCTAAAAAAAAAATTGTTAGTTCCTTTTTGCAAATGAACTCTTCATATATAAATATATGTGTGTGTATTTAATGTATGTAATTGTTATACATATAAATATATATATTTAATGTTGATGTTTTCATCATAGCTATTTATGGAAAATCTCATAAGTGACAGTTTTATACTGCATTTTGAAAACTGGATTTAAAAAATATAATTTAAAATAAATAGAAAATATGGCAACTCGTATAGTATTTAGTTTTCCTCTTGAGCAACAAATGACATCATTTTATACCATGTTTTAAACTGCCTCAAAATGGCTTCATTATGAAAGAATGTTTTAATTGTCACGCATTGCATTTCTGTGTCCAGAATAACCGCGTTGCTCGTTCTCTTGTCTCTGTTCAGGCATAGTAACGGCTCTGACATGGCCTGCCTCTCTGCTGGCTGTGGCCAGTGTGATCGACAACCCCTGGGGAGTGTGCCTGAGTCGCTCCGCCGAGGTGGGAAAACACCTCGCCCAGGTGCTCCGGAGCCGACAGCAGGTCAGAGTCGAGCGGAGTCATGCAAGACATCGACTTCTCTTTAGTCTTTGATGATTTCAGTTCAATGCGGCTTCAAATGACTGATTCGAGGAATGTTACGGGTCGCATACAAGCTCTATAGACCGTATCTGTGGCTCATACTTGAGGAGAAAAAAAGCACCTCAGTTTTATTCAGAGGCACAAACTCAGCAACAATATGCACTTGCTGATATTTATATGGCTCTGATAGCTTGTAATGTAAATAAATGAGATCTTTATAACAGACGATTTACAACAAATGCATATGAATATCATTTGTCACTACAGGTATATCTCCCAAATGTCTTAAGATGGTATTTAAATGCTTAGTATTTTCAAACATTTAATGCAATGCAATACAATCGTGATTGACAGATGAACGAATAAGTGTTCCTCAAAAGCCTGTTGCATCATATCTAATGAATAACATGAATATTCTGAAAAATGATGCATGGATAATAAGTATAAACCTAAGTTGATTCAGTTCATATTGAAATGTTACTATTACAGTATTACTAAATTTGATGTTTACTTTTTTTAAAACAGCTAAAACACATGTTTAAAGTTATAGGGCTTTTATTTGTAAAAAAGATAAAAATGATTAATCAGACGCCAGAAGGCATTTTGTAGATTGTAGACAACTGTTTTCCAACAAAGTTTTCATCATGGTGATCATTTAGAGATCTTATTATGTATTAAATATGACACAGTATAGAGTTTATAGAGTTAATCGCCTATACAGTCGTAACCCAGAATAATCCTGTCAAATATGTGTATAATTATCTTCCTCCTTCGTGCAGGGAAAGCGGCCTGTCAATCTAATTGGATTCAGCCTTGGAGCTCGTGTCATCTACTTCTGCCTAGAAGAGCTCGCTAACGATCAAGGTAAGCTTTTTATTCATTTTAATGAGTCTGCGATAACGAAGGAACATCCTTGTGTCTCGAGAAGTGTCCACATGAGAGAGCCGGACATCGCCAAGTTCCCAGCAAGCCAGATTGAGCCGTGCTCTCCTTGTCGTCGTGAGGAAAGATGGATTATGAGAGGTGTGAGGCTGTAAATGAGAATCTGATGGCACGGAGCCGTCTGAAAGACATCCGTCTCTTATTATCGGGCAGGTAGTGAAGGTGTGGTGGAGGATGTGGTGCTGCTGGGAGCCCCGGTGGACGGATCCGAGAAAGCATGGCAGCGACTGTCCAGGGTAGTGGCTGGGAAGGATAGTTAACGGATATTGCAGGTAAGATACTATTAATATTACTCCTCCTTAGGGTAAGGAGTATGGTCAGATCCCTTACTGTAAGTGTTCAAATTTGCTGTTATAATTGCCCATTTTAAGAGTTAATTTAACTCACTTTCTTTTTTATTTGATACACTACTTTCACAAGTGTCTGGTAAGATTTCTTATAATGTATTTGAAAGAAGTCTCTTATGTTCAGTAAAAACAGTAATATCGTGAGATGTTACAATTGGTAAAAAGTATTTTCTATGTGAATATATTTAATAATACAATGTAATTTATTCCTGTGATGCGCAGCTGTATTTTCAGCATGATTACTGCAGTCTTCAGTGTCACATGGCACGGAGCATTATCAATGCTGAAAACATTTTCAGCATTGATAATAATAATAAATATTTCTACTGCAGCAAATCAGCCTATTAGATTGATTTCTTGCGGTAGAAATATTTATTATTATTATCAATGCTGAAAATGTTTTTGTTGCTTAATATTTTTTATATTTATAAGCTGATATATAATATATTAATAATAATATATTAAAAAATGTGTGTAAGTATAAATAATGTTGATGTTTTTTCACAAAACTCTCACAAATCAGTTTTAACTACATTTTGAAAACACGATTTCAAAAATATAATTTAAAATGAACCGAGAATAAGACAACTCATAGTATTTTGTTTGTCTTCCTGAGCAGCAAATTACTTTTCTGACCCAATTTTATACCATTCCTCAAAATGGCTTCATTTAATTGGATTCTTTAATGAAATTAAAACAGCATTTATTGAAATCTTTCCTAACATTATAAATGTCTTAAATGTTACCTTTTGTCAATTGAATGCATCCTTGATTAATACAATTAATATTATTATTTTTTTTTTACCCTGAAATGTAAATAGGTGTATGTTCACAGTTACTGTGGCTGGATGTTTGTGCAATTTCATTCATTAAGTTAATTCCATACAGTTAAGATTAATGAAATTACCACATGTCTTCTTCAATGGGAGGAAAACAACGTGTCAGATTTGGATGGCAATGAAATCATTTATTGCCTATAAAAAATAAGAGCTGACATAGCACATTAATAGATAATTTTATTTAAACAGATGATGGGCAATTCATTTAAAAATCAAATTTGAATTACACATGCACTGAATTACATTTTAGGCCACCAGATGAAGAATTAGAATTGACACGTTATTTATTAAAAAGTAACAGAATGTCTCAACATGTTAACTTAAACAAATCTGGAGATTTCTTTTTTATTTAATAACCGTTGTTGATTTAATTGGCAGTCCTAGTTATTACATTAGCATGTTTGAAAACGTGTTTTTATTGGTTTAGAGGGGATTGGCTTCTTGGATTTCTGTATAGAAGTTCATCAGTCCAGCTGTCTGTTGCTGGGCTCCAGCCAATCAGTTCGCAAGACCGCAAAATAATCAATGTGGATCTGTCATCAGTGGTAAGCAAATGCATGCGTGCTTTGAGCATTCCATGTCCTTGTGTCTGTGAGATGCATTTCAGATTCAGGTTACTGGCTGGAATAGTAACTGATCAACACAATGACATTATATTATATTATCGCAAAGTCTTAAGTTTCATTTCCTTCCAGCTTGCTAAGATTTAAAGTCATCCGAAGTTACTTTTTTGGACAAAATGATTTAATGCTTTTTGCAGAACACCCTCTGCCATGAATAGAAAGGGCATTATTAAATTGTCACCCACAAAAGACTACAATTACTGTAATTACTGTTGCAGGAAGTTGCTCATTGATATTCAAGTGGAGTCCTTAAATCCAGCACTGTTAACTCATAAAAAGGGGAAATTACCTAAAAAGGTGTCATTTATGCAATGCACAAATGTAAAAAAAAAAAAAAATCAGGACACTTGAACTTGAAATGATCTATAATTTCATACCGATGCCTTCTAAGTTACACTGAGAAACAGATAGTGTGTAAATCTCTACATAGGTCATCATGCCCGCTATCCATGTGACATCACACCAGCCTTAATCAAGGACAAAAAAAAGTAATGCTTGTTTATCGTTTGTCTTGTTTTTTTTGTGAAAGCAGTAAAATGATTTATGTTACAAATAACTATACAGCTTAGATAAATCGGCGGGAGATATGGCAAGGTAATCAGTTCAAGAACCCTGGTTATGCGACTGCAATGTGAGGCATGTGAAGAATTGCACCTTCGTTTGGCATGTGAAGAAATGTTAATGAGCAACTAAATTTGCATTTCCTGAAATAAATACCAGTGCTATTGTGACAGCACAAGAATAGTGTTACAGTTTTAGGTTCAAATTAGGCTTATCAGAGCAACTGTAATCTTGCTTTTCACATAAAAACTTAGCAGATGTCTCATAATGTGGTGTTGCAATGTCAAAGCAGCTATAGTGAAAATAAATTAAAATAGGCCAATCACAATGATACCAGATGGGGAGATTTACCAAATTAAGTCTAACATTTTTATTTTATTTTCTATAGTATCAAGTTCATAAAACAAGTTTGTTAGCTCACCTAAGAATAAAATTGTAAGTGTTTTTCATATGTATTTTTAATTTGACCTATTTTCCAGTGTCAGTTAGCAAAGTTACAAACAGTGCAAACCCTTGAAAAGACTGTCTATTCTATCATTTTTATTTGTGAAAAATTAAAAATAGCATCTACCCTTATGTACATTTTACACCTGTGCAAAACTTTGTTGTTTTAGTCTGTTGCTAGGTGGCTACTTGCCTGCCTAAATCAAAAGATTCCACCCCCGAGTCCATGTATATTGGTTCAGGCCTCTTTTTATAATATAAATATATGGGGAGTTTTTCACTGTTTTTATTATCCACCAGGGCGTGAAAAATATGTACATTTGATCACTTAAAAAAGTACTAGCGTACATTTAGTGGTTTGAGGTATCATGCCTGAGTTATGCACCAAAGCTTGATTTTTCTGGAAAGTTTGCAAGCACCACTACAATTAGAAGGATATCAATATAATAACGCACTGTAAATTGCTAGGCAATGTATAGTATTTTCCATTTGCTTTATGAAGAATGTTCTGTCCACCTCTTAGGTAAAAGGGCACCTGGACTATATGCGTCAGATGGACACCATCCTAGTAGCAGTAGGGGTTCCTACCAGGGAAGAAGCTGGAGCCACGAGTGGAAAACTACAGCTGGTACATTTATCTCAGGAAAAAACAGGCACTCCAGAATCAGCTGGTCAGAGCAGAGTCAAAGGGGAATCATCCATGGACATTTCAAACAATGATACCTCAGACACCACAGAGGCAAATGTAGATGAATACAAGACACAGACTGGAGACAGGGAACGGTGCGAGAGGAAGGACTCTGAGAATGGCTGGGATATCCCTGATATATCTGATTTACTGGACTCCATTAGTGAATGTGATGGCGTCCTTGATCCCTGTCAAGGGAACCCGCTTTTGTCATGTGCTCTTGGAGTCAAGGATAATGTTGAACCATCTCAAGATCAAGGCAAAATAGACAGAGAAGGTGAAAGTGAGACAGACTGTGAGCACACGTCCTGGGACTGGGACGACACGAACTGGACTACTGAATGCACAAACACCACCTACCAGTCACACACTGAAGCACAGGAACAGTTAGTCAATGGCAAACCTGCTGGTTCTGAGCCAAGAGCAATGAAATCATGACATTTCCTTAATTCACAACTCACAAAATGTGGGTCGGGTCTAGATGGTAAACCTCGTTCCCAGAAACTCCTGAGATTCGCATTTGCTGCAACCAAGATTAATGGTTGGGCGTACGGTTTCTGTGCGACTAATAAACAGTATTTAAATGTTGCATGTGAATCTCACAAGACTTTTAGCAGAATAAGGGTTACCATCTAGACAAGTTATCAGTATAAGCTAGAACCAACTGGAACCTTGGCCTTTTGTCATTCTGGAATTGTCTAATAATGTCTTTAAGTTAATTTATGGATATCATCTCTAATTAATATAGATTTTTTTAAGCACTGCTAAATATAATTTGTGATAAACTGTCAGTATTCTGTATACACCATTTGCCCCTTCATTAGAAGGGGTTTGTTGTTTAATTAAGATGTGAATTACAGCTCCAAAGACAAACCACTTGACATTGTGTGAGGTATTAGTGAGATTTCTTTTGCTCTCGGCTGCTTTATCCATCTGTTGTTTTGGTTGTTATGGTAATGAATGAAGCAGGATGTGTGTTGAGTTCGTTCTACATGTACAATCTCCCTGATCTGCCTTGAGGAGCGATGCAGCCTTTCAGTTTAGGCACGACTATCCCATTAATACTTATCCCATTGATTTTTTTTAGCATGATACGTTTCAACACATTTTTTCAAAAACCTATTAGTCTCACATCTTGCCGTTCACAGTATATTGCACTTTTTTGTTGTCTCGGTTGCAGTGTCAATCGTCTAATGTATCGACCTGGTTGGGTAGCAGCAGAGGCAGGTCGATCCCGGCGTGTCCTGCGTCGAAAAGGTTAACGGCGTCCGTGGCCGTCGCCGGTAGTTGAGGCGGGTCGGAAACAAGGGAGGGGGGTTCGGTGGCCAGTTGTGGCTCCCCTGAGTTGCGTAGAGAAAGGGAAAGTGGTAGCGATGGCCTACGAGGGGCTTGAGATGAAGAACAGCAGGGTAGAAGCCGTGCCAAAGCCCTTTTGAAATCCCTCATGAACATTGGGTATATAATTGGGTTCATGGTGCTGTTACAGTACCCCAACCAGGTGATTGCATCGAAGAAGGAGGGTGGCACGCACTCACACACCGCCTGAATGTACAGAAGAAAAGGTCTTAGATCACAAAGTCAATACATAATGTAGCAGAGACTCAATAGCAAAGAGGTGGAAAAGGTCAAAGATGTCTAGTCCGTCGGAAGAGGATGTTGGGATGGCACGGATGAAGAAGCGGAGAGTAGGAGACAGAGATGGAGTGCTATTCACACACCATATTGTGTGTGAAGGAGGGCTAGAGACAGGCTTGCCCAGAAGCTCGAAATATGAGCAAAGTGAAGGACACAGATGGGGGACGGGATGGTTGAAAGCTCGAGAGCAGGATAAGGAATAATTGTTCAATTAAATAGGAATCTTTCTCTTTGTCAGTTTGTCATACTGCAATTAGTTTGCCACCCATCCACATTTTTTAACATGCTTGTTAAGGTCAAGGTAAGGATTAACAAGTGAGTTGATGTTTCTTAACTGTTTTGTGGACTGACCTGTGCCATGTTGGTGATAAAAAAGGGAAGCCAGGCACTGAAGAAGAGACCCAGGAGCACTCCCAGGGTAAGACTGGCTTTCAGAGCTCTCTTCCTTTGCCTGTGTGCCTGTCTGCGCTCACTGTTCACCGACAGCTGAGAGGAAGAGACAGAAAATAATATATTCATCGAGATTTCAGTCATTCTCCTGCTGAGAGAGGAGTAGTAGTAATGTTACCTTGGCCTGGGGTAATTATTTATCCTTTTCCTCTCCCAGATGAAAGCTCTTGAAAGTGACAATGCCTCACAAGGTCTTTGCTATTCTCTTGAATAGTTCTACCCTCCCATTTCGCCCTTCCTCATCTTCAAATGCCTTATTGGCACTCCGACACCCTCATCTTTTCTCTCATTACTTTCTGTTCGAGTCCTTAAAATTGAATTTTCCTTTTTCCGCTACATCACTTTCACCTTTCTTTTTGCGTTTAAGGTGCGGGTAATTCTCTGCACATTCTCAACATGCTGCATTGTGTCAGTAATCACACAGCCTTCACTTGCATAAGCAGTGTGTATGTGAATGAACAACAGGCCAAAACAGTTTGAGAATGCATGCACTCCAAGTTAGAGGTCTTCTCGGGTCCTAAAATCCATAGCCGACCTGAATATTACTTTATATTTTTGCCTGCCTGATGGATACATCTTATCAAGCAATCACGTTTATTCAAATCCGGTCACAATTGAAAGCCAAACTGAGAAAAAAGAAGTAAATCGATCGCCTAATAAGTCATGAATTTAACAACATTATTTACCTCATCTCTGGTGAAGGGCTTCTGCGCACAACATAGAAAAGCCCTGCATGAAGACGCAGCATAATGAACTAAGTGGATTTTGCTGATCTCATATCTATTAAGATGGATTTCAAGGTTACAAACTATGTTCCTTTTCTACGTGCGTTTCTCAAAAATGGACTTGAACATGAACGCACATGTTCGCATCCGGGATAGTTTAAGAATTCGGGTCTTGTTGGGTCCATTTGGAAAAAGCATGAGAAATTACCAGAGGCCGCTAATACCAAACCCAACCCGTGTCTGAGACACTCGTAGAAGTTTTGGCCCCGAACCCTCTCGGGGTTTCAGATCCAAGTGGACCCGTGAAGACCTCTATCCAAGTGGCTTAGTTTGTTGAAACTTCACAGAAAGTTTTAAGAAATATCCGCACACACATATATGAAGCAATACATTAATCTAATAACTCTACTCTAGTTCTTGTCACTTAACGACTTGAATTTCCATCCCAATCTTTTCTCTGACTCTGGATTTCTCACCGGAGCTTGATGCAACACGGGTGGCTCCTGATGGCTGTAGTCATCTCCATCCTGGACGGCGTGTCCGGGAGAAGGAGGACGAGATGGTTCGCCGGTTGAGTGATGTGGGTAAGCGGGATGAGTAAGAGCCTCCACCTGTCGTGCCTGTCTTCTGGCTGCTAGCAGGATCCGGCAGTAGGTGAAACAGATGGCCGTAGAGGGCAAGAAGAAGGTGAGAAAGGTCGCCACGAGGGCGAAGGGGAGAGTCACCCGCAGGCGGCACTGCGTGGACGGTGTCCCTGACGTGGAAAGCTGGAAGTATGAAGAGGGGTAGAATGAACTCAATTGCGAGGCCGTGGCATTGGCGGGATTGTTCTCGGCAAGGTCTTGCGTGCGACCCAGGCTGTGCCAGTCCATCTTGATCGGCAGAAAGGAAGTGAGGGCTGCCAACCCCCAAGCCCCACCCACCAGAAGCAAGGCACGAGGTGGGGTCATGTGCTGTTTGTATCGCAACGGAGAGATGATGAGGAGGTAGCGGTCCAGACTGATGACACACAAGTTGAGGATGGAAGCACTACAGCACATCACGTCGAAGCAAAGCCAGACGGGGCAGAATCCGGGTGCCAGCACCCAGGTCCCACACAACACGTTGAGCATGGCAGGAGGCATCACGACCAGAGCCACCATCAAGTCTGACAGGAAGAGGGACACCAGGAAGCAATTGGAGGTGCAGCGCAGCGACCGATGTGCAAACACCAAGGCGATCAACAAAATATTCCCACAAGCTGTCACCAGAATTATGAGGGACAGCATGACTGCCAGAAGCCAGGGACCGCTGCCACTAATACTCCAGCCATCCCCGATAGTACCACTGTCATTGAAGCTCCTGTGAACATCCGCACCTGATGCTGCCTCTACTCGAGGGATAGGGGAGCCACTCATCATCGGAGAGTTGAATAGGACTGTGTGCGCTTCCTGTGGTCTTGATGAAGCGAACACACATCCAGCGTTTTTCAAGTGCATTGAGAGAGTTATGCTGAATGTGAAACAGTTGATCTGCGGGTCACCTCACTGAAATATGATGCAGACCACCTCAGGTGGCGAAAAAGATAAAGATGTCCCGTTTATAGTAATCCTTTCCATCTCTCCCCTGGCGAGGTTGGTGATTACACTCCCTCTGTGTGCCTCAGTCACATCAGTGCAAGGATATTCAGCTGCCATCACATTTGTTAACGTAGGATGAGTAAAGCAATAAAATGACACATTTCCTAGTCAATAGTCCGGCTTCTTCAATGCTTAGCAGCAGTGTGAGCAATTCTGTGCCTGTCAGAGTATTTCAAAGCTACGTGTCATGATGACACTCCATGGGGGAGGGCAACGAGAGGTGGGCTTCGGTACGAGTGTGAGAGAAAGAGAGGGAGTGTTACAAGAGCAAGACTACTGTGTAGATATTTTTAGATGAGTGAATTAAAAAACTTATCTTGGTCCGCCTCTTGCCGTTAAGGTGAACTTGTTTGTTTTCTATGCATTTTTTATGAGCTCAATGTTCTTTCAGTAATTGTGTGGCTGTAATTGAGTAAAAGGGAGCGGACGAGTGCACTAGATATAACTGTGTTGGCGTCTTGGCTGCCCTTCTAATCCCTGTATCGTCCACTTCAGGGTGCCTGCGGGATCCACACTCTGCCGCTGGGCATAAAGCGTGTCTGAGCATCGCGCTCTTAATGCACATTCACAGACAATCATTATTCAGGGTTAATTGAGGCAAGCAATTAGCATCTAACAAAAGGCTTATGTAAATGTGAGATATATGTAAGATTGTTACCAAATGCTTAATTTTATTTTACAATACGTGTGTGTGTGAACACTTTCTTCTGTGCCTCATCTTGCTCTAATATTTGGTATGTTATCAAATTATTTATTTTATTTGAGGTTGTCAAAATAGACTACATGTTTTCAATACAGTTGCACAATAGTTTTAAATGCATTTCGGTCAACATGTTTTTTGCAAATTGAGATGTGGAAATTGATGTCCAAGTGCATTTTTTTTGTATCCGATCATGATCGATTGCATTTATAATCGTAAGAACATCTGAGAATTAGACCTGAGAAAAAATGGGTTTTGAAATTAAATTTTATTCCAAGATAAAAACAAGCTGAAATAATTTAAACTAAACTGTCGTACAGTTGTGTACACCTTTGTCAAAAGCAAAAGATGATACATGTAATATTTATAATCATTGCAACCAACATGCCTGCATCAAGTCCCTGAAGCCTTACTTCTCAACAAGGTCATGCATGATAACTTATTTCGATATGTACTTTTACCTTTGTGTAAAAAGCAAAATTACAATAGTGCAATTATGAATAAGCACGGCAGATAAAAAAAAAAAGGTATGCTTGTACTTGACTACGGGAGAACTGTCGCCATGCCAACACGGCTCTGGACACAATGCCGGTTTGTGAAAGTGTTTTGCTTTAAGCAAAGTAAGTGCACTAGTTTAGCATGGCTGCCAAATATCATCCTGTCCTGGGTCAAAAGCTAGATGACAGCGTAGGCTGCTATCACTGGGGTTATAATAGAAGCCTATGATTTTTGGAACGCGTTACTGTAGGGTCATTTTTCAAAAAATATATAAAGATAATAATAAATCACATTCAAATCATCTTTAGCAAATTTCAAATCTCCTTTTTTAATATTTTATTAAATATAAACAGACTGTCCTGTACAAGAACATGGATGTTATGGAGAAAGAAAGACAACCAGTCTGACAAACCGGTCTTGATTTTGTCAGGCTTTGAATATGAAAAGCAAGGCAGATGACAGAATCCATAACTGATGCGCCTCTACTGCTCCTGAAAGAGACCAGAGAAAGCAGGTCAGGATTGAAACACGGATCTTCAAATGTGTTCAGGCAGAGATTCCACAAATATGATCGTGTTAAAAATCACAAACAAATCTAGAAAAGAAAAGGTACAAACTGATGCATATGCATATGACCTTCATGTGATGCATATCATGACTTGCTTATCAGGCGATTTTAAATTAAGTGTTTACAGTAAATTAGCATTCAAATATGTTCTCAAACTATTTTTGTGATATCAGAATATGCTAAATGGTCATATTCCAATTGACTGTGTCACATGTTCTGAATAATGCAAGTTATTTCCAGTGAATTTATAATTTATTAGATTAAATTTCATCTATGCAAATCTGGGATATATGCAATAATATTTATATGCAAAAGACTCACAATTTAACAAACATTGCAACTGAATCTAACTAAAATTTCTATATAGATGGGCAAAAGTATTTTTTGTCAGGGTTATAAATAATTATTAACTAAAACCATAAAAAAAGTATTACTTGAAATAAACATTAACTGAATTTTTTTACTTCAGCTAGCTGCAAAGGCAAAATCTCTCCTTTCGTGTTCAAAATTGAAGTACTAAAATTACTAAAACAAAATAGCTATACAGACACAAAATATTTAAAATGTATTAATAATCAGTAAAACTTAAAAGTAAATTTATTTTATATTAAACTTTTTTATATTTCAATTTGTTCCTATTACACATGAAGCTTTAATGACTTCATAATTGACAGATGGACTAATTAAATACAAATTCTGAAATATTGTAGCTCTGATAAAAACATAATCCAGATAATGCTGATTAATAAATAAAAATTAAAATTACTAACTCTAAAAAAAAAATGTACATATAAAAGCTAATTCAAACTTTTCAAAAAAAAAATCTAATTTGAATTCAAAACTACAAAAAAAGAACCTACAATACTTTTAATGATACACTATCACAATCTACATTTTAGAAATAATAAATAGAAAATATTCAGCGATAACATTCACATTTAGGATAATTCTATGCATGTTTTCTCTCCAATGCAAACAGATATTTCTGCCACACAGACATGAGCAGCTAGGTGACATCTGACCAAGACAACACGTGATCTCTATAATCCAAACACAAACCTTAGCGACTTTACTGTGCAGTGCATAATGTGACCTCAAGTCATTCTGGCAGTTGGAATAAGCCATGCCAAGACCCAGTCCCGTCCCAAGCGTAATGGGCCACGTCCGGCCTGCACAAGCAAATCTTCACATTAGCATGGATGAAGACACGTTCTCAGAAATCTGGTTTACACACGATACAATATAATATACACTTACGCTTGAAGAATACAACGGAGAACACAATTCCTAGACCCAGACCGGTACCTTTAATAAAAAATAAAAAACATTATATTACAAAAGTACCCAGCATTGCCCATATGTGACCTTGGAACACAAAACCAGTCATATTTTTTGAAATTGAGATTTATAAATCTGAATAAATAAGATTTCCATTGATGTATGGTTTGTTAGGACAGGACAAAATGTGGCTGTGATACGACTATTTGAAAATCTGGAATCCGAGTGTGCAAAAAATAATACAATCGAGAAAATTGCCTTTAGTTGTGCAAATAAAGATCTTAGCAATGCATATTACTAATAAAAAAATAAGTTTTGATATATTTATGTTAGGAAATTTACAAAATATCTTAATGACACATCTTTATCTAATGGTTTTTGGTATAAAAGAAAAATGCATAATTTTGACCCACACAATGTATTGTTGGCTATTGCTACAAATATACCAGTACTCTCTCTGGATACTGGATACGGTGTTTAACATCAGAGCGGTTACTGCATGTCCATGACTAGAATGCTGTATCTGCCAGTCAGCATGCAGAATAATACACATCCGTGTTATCTTATATCGGATTTAATACTTTCATACTCTCAGAGAAAAAGGTGCAAAGCGGTCACTGGTGCAGTACCTTTTCAAAAGATACACTTTTATACCTAAAGTGTCATTATTAGTACCAAAAAGTACCTTTTAAAAAAGGTACTGTCCCACATACAGCCTTGTATTCACAGTAATTTAAAGTATACCTTGTATTAATGGTACTTTAAAGTATACCATGATAATTACCATGGTACATAGTAGAAAAACAGTAAAAAACAGATTTAACAGTTTGTCTAAAATCCCCCAGTAACTATCACTGACATACTAAAAGCCGCCTAGATTAGTAGTAGGCGGTCCTTGTAGTAATTCACCTAACCTGTTTTATTATAACACATAAATAACTACCGTAGTTCTCAAAACAGAACAGTATTTCTAGGCGTCCTAGCAGGCGTCTATAGGTCGGGAGTTCACCATCGTGTGAGCGTCTTATCAGTGACCCGAGTGTCCTACACAGACGAGACAACATGAAGGCAATCTAAGATGATTATTACATCAAGTGTGTTCTTACCGAGTTTAATCGCGCTGTCTGCGAGGCAGCGGTCCCACTTTTGGCCGAGCTCTTTCTCAGACATGATGACAGCGGACGGCGGCAGTGGTGCGGATGACTTTGGCTTGAAGGCTGGAGAACGCTTCCCCGGCGGTGGAGGAGTGCGCGCGCTGCGGCATGGCGCCACCAGCTGGACAGGCGGAGAAAACGTGCACGGTTTCGTTACTTTGTTATGAGTGGAAAACACAAGTGTATTTAACAGAAATGTGCATTATTCAATAGTACTCTGAAATCCAAGCATATTAATTATAGCTTGATAACCAACTTTTTAAAATTGAAATACTATTTTTTAAAAAATCATATAACATTTTAAGTATCACAAATAATGGAATAAAAGACTAAGACAAAAATCTAAATATTTCAAAGCATAATTTAACATATAAACAAATATTTTAAATAATTTTAAATAATATTATTTTTGGATATTACAGGTATTATATATATAATATAATATTAAATATTAATTTCAGCTTAATAATCAGATATTTTAAAAGTGTTAAAAATATAATATTTTTTAATTAATATCCCTTTAGTTTATTTTAAATGTAAATTGAATAATTATATACTTAGTGAATTGACTAACCAACTACTATATATATATATATATATATATTTTTAAGCATAAACATAATTTTAATATAATTTTAAGGATCACAAAAGTTACACATTTGGAAATAAAAATCTAAGACTAAAACTAAAATCTCAAAAAATATTTCAAAACATTGCTTATATTTTAAAATAGATTGTATTATTATATTTTCTTATGTAGATAGATAACATATTTAGAAAATATATAAAAAAACTTATTTAAAATAAAATAATATTTTGAAATAATTTAAAATTTAATATTTTCAGATATTATGGGTAAACAAATATATTAATAAGGGTAATTTTTCATTAAATATGAATTATAGCTTAAACAATTAGACAATGCAAATTATAAAAAAAATTATATCCCTCTAGTTTATTTTACATGTAAATAGAATATGTATATATTTAGTGAGATTAACTGTCACACCGTACGATGGTTTCTAGGTTTTAGAAAACTAAGACATTCATACAATATCATACTTCATCATTTATCACATAAACATCAATCTTCTGATGAAATATAAAACTCATCATGTTAAACCTGAATACTTGTATTTATTTTACATACGGTGTTATACAAAATAACAACTGCGGTACATATGATGGCTTTCCTGAGATGAAAATACAACAATTCACAATAAAAAGACGAATGCTTAAATGCTTAGAGGCCATTTTAAGAAGATTCTCATCACAAGACTGTACGTCACACGCCGTACGAGAGTATCACACTGTAAACTGATGAAAGATGCAATACTGCGGACACATACAACTTTCTTAAGCTGAGGCTAGTTAATAGGTCTGTTAATTATTTTCACATATATAGAGTGTACTCCAAACACAATTTAACCATGTGACCTAAAAAGTCCTATAATCCTGCTAAGGCTAAATCAATTTAAGACAAAAACCTAAAATTACTTGAAACCTAACCCTTGAAAATGCAAATAGAAATAAAACCAGAACTGATCTGTAATGCACATTTGCCTAAAGTTATTAAGCATCTATTATTAAAAAACTAAAGTGGTGACACGTCTTTCCTTTACAAAAACATTAGCATCATTACTAACAAACATCACCGGGCAGCAGGAAGTTAAACCCCCGCCAGAACAGTTCAATTGAACACTAGAGAACCCAATCCAGATATTAATGTCACCTGACACACTATACAAACTGCCGTCTAAAGTCACATATCCTCTATTAGGGCTCTTGTTTCTTAGGGCGCTCAGCTGCCGTCTCTGCTGGGTTTGTCTTCTCTCGATGTGGTCTCACGGAGCTGTTGCTGATGGACAGCAGACCCCTGAGCTCCTTGTTTTCAATCTGCATCAAGAAAGAGATGTGTTACACGAACATACGAAAGCAGAAATGATAAGCTGATGAATTATGATAAAGCCATTACTTGGAGCTGTGCCAGGCGCTCTTTTACAGAGCAGTAACGCTGGTCATCCATCTGCATGGCCTGACGCATTACTTGACCCATTTCACAGATCCGCTCCAACTGGCCTTGAACCTCCTGGAACAAAGGCTTATTTTAGGTTTCATTCTGCCTGCTTTTGAACATGACAAACTTTTAAAGGAATAAGTCACACAAAAATGAAAATTTGCTAAATAACAAAAATTACACACACTTTGGGCCATCGAACATGTCAAGTTTATTTCTTCATGTGAACAGATTTGGAGAAATGTAGCATTACATCACTTGCTCACCAGTGGATCCTCTGCAGTGAATGGGTGCCGTCAGAATGAGAGCAGCTGATAAAACATCACAATGATCCACAAGTAATACCCTCCACTCCAATCCATCAGTTAACGTCTTGTGAAATGAAAAGCTACATGTTTGTAAGAAACAAATCCATCAAGATGTTTTTAACTTCAAACCGTTGCTTCCAGTTCAAATGTGAGTCCTGTATTCATATTATTGCTTTTTCAGGTGAAAGGTTGTCTCGTCTGAAGCAGTAGAGAGATATGCACAGATCAAGCATCATTTACAAGCAAAAACAGCCCAAAACAAATATGTCTGTGGATTTTGATGTGAGAGGACAACAGGAGATGGACTTCTTCACTGGAGGAAGCATTATCATGGATTATGGATTCATATTTCGGCCAGAAGCAAAGTTAAAATACCTTAATGATGAATTTGTTTCTTACAAGATGTTAATTGATGGACTGGAGTGGTGTGGATTATTGTGATGTTTTTATCAGCTGTTTGGACTCTCATTCTGACGGCACCCATTCACTGCAGAGGAACCATTTGTGAGCAAGTGATGTAATGCTACATTTCTCTAAATCTGTTCTGATGAGGAAACAAACTCTTCTACATCTTGGATGGCCAGAGGGCGAGTACATTTACAACTACTTCTCATTTTTGGGTGAACTGTTCTTTTAAGAAAGTAAAGGTCTGGCACCTTGGCATGATCCTGGTGAAGGCTGAGCACAGGTTTGGTATCCAGCTCTTTCTTTTCCATCATCAGCTGAAGCATCTGCTTTCGGTATCGGCCCATGATCAGCTCTAAAGCGTACTGGTGCTCCTCCAGAGAGAGACAGAGCTCTGTGAACAGCACAAAGAGTTGAATCAGGGAGTCCTTTTAAAAATGCAGGACACTTTGAAGAAACTAAAGCCGTCTTGCCTCTGTTCTCGTGCTGGAGGTCTTTGATTTGGGTGTTCTCCTGGGTCAGCAGGACGTGAGGTTTGTATTTGGACATCTCCTGATACTCCGTGCTTTCCTCCATGTACTAAATACAGGAAAAACAGACAGTAATGGGTAGTTATTGGTTATTCTTCATGTATCAGTTCTTAGAGACGCACCATATACAGGGTTCTGGAGCTGTAACACATTTGATTAACAATTGATTCAGGCAGCAGCTGCACACTATGTGTCTATCTATAGATTAAAAAAACATCTGATCAATCATTTAAATAATTTATTAATCGATTATCAAAAAAAGTGCTAGCCTGCAAGAACTAATCAATAAAAGCAACAATAATCAAGAATGAAAGTAATCGATAAGAAATGTTTTGATACATGAATTAAAAAAACATTAAACACATACACATATATGAATATATAAACAATATCAGATTAATTAAAGAGATTAATCAATAATTAAAATAATTGTTAGTTGCAGGGTTCTCAATTTAAAAAAAATAGTTTTACCTTTATTATTATAATTAAATTAAATTCAATCCAAAATGCAGCACACTGCAAAATATTAACAAATATTCTTCATAAAGTTCAACTGTCAAGCTTGTATATTATCATGTTTTTATTCTTAATTTCACTTTCCAAAAAAAGTTAAAAGACAGCTTTAATGTTCATGACAACATTATAGATTTATAATATCAGGCACAATATTAGTTATCAGCATTAACACAAAAAATATTAACAGCATTCCAAGATGCTATCATAAGTTCAGACCTCTGAGGTTTACACTGCAAAAACTGTTTTTACTTTTTGTCTGTTCTTTTTTATTATTATTATTATTTAATCAAGATATATTTACATGAGAATGAAAATCACTCAAGAAATAAGAACATTATATCTTGGTTTCAAAATTATGTGTTAAGGTTAAAACAAGAAAAATAGATGGTAGTCAACCGTCAATGGAGTAAGACAAACATTTTCCCCCTTTGAATTAAGCTTATTTTTCTTACCCTGCTGAGACAGTCTTTTTTGTTGTCTTGTTTAAACATACACTTTATTTATTTATTTTTGTTTTTTTTTTGCACAAAACAAGACCTAATGCAATTTTGCTTTTTGAAGTAAATGTTTTGTGATTTTGGAATATTAATATATATGTTTCGGAAATATAAGACAAAAAAAGAACAATTATTATTTTATTTTTTTTGCAGTGTAGTGTCTTGATCAAGGGCAAAACAGTGACAATAATGAAACTAACTACCCCATCCGACCTACAGCCTTTGGTTGATCATTCCAGATCTTACCCACTAAACCCCATACTGTGCAACAATAAATGCCTCATATTGTGCAATATGCAATAAAACATGCACACAACTGTACTCTGTGCCGTGCATGCTCTTAGAGGTCGTGTGTGTGCTCTGTAGGGTGGTCAGTAATAGACTTCATATCATGCCTTGTCAGGAAGAGTGTTTCCGACCTCCTTCATGCTGTGGATCTTCTGTCCGAGGACGCTCGACTGCTCGATGAGAGTCTCCGCGGCAGTGTCGTGCTCCTTCAGCCGCTCCAGCAGCGTCCGCGCGTCGCCCAGCACCTTCTCCATCGAGCACATCTCCACCGGCTTCCGTTAACAACACCTCCACAAACACTCGCACACTCGACTACACCGCTGCCCTGACCCTGACCCAGTCTGATGCACAACAGTCGAATTAGAAGTGTTGAGATATATTACATATTTACTGCCTTATATCGATCTCAAAATACAAATCCAGTAAGCCAATCGATTAAGGAAAGCTGTCTTCTTCTTCTGTGGATTTATTGGCTGGTAGCATACCAGAAGGAAAGCTGTCAACTAAGTAAAAGAACTTCCTGTACTAGTCAGCGTCAAATACGTCAACTGTTTTGAACTACTGTTAAGCTCGTGGATGTATTTTCAAAATAAAAGCCCTGTTTGGGTAAAAAATAATAATACAAAAATAAAAATAATAAAAGTACTCGAATTCATTTTAAATTTGTATTTTCTAAACAAAGTATACGTTATATTTATACAATAATTATTATATTATATAATAAAATATATATTATGTACATTTTTTAAATATTATTTATTATATAATATGTTTGCGGCTTTAAATTCACATATTGACGAGTTTACACTTTCTGTTGAAATATTCTACAAATATCTTACACAAGTTGATGATATACTGTCATTCTGTTTGTATTAATAAAAAAACAAAAGGCTTTCATAGGTTGTCTCTTGACAAAATTTAAAAAAAAAAAAAAAGAAAAAAATAAAAAAAAAAAAAAGAAAAGAAAGTAGTTTAGGTAAAAATAAAAGTACTCAAAATTATTTTAAATTAAAAAAAAATAAAATCATAACATTTATATATATATATATAATATATATAAAATAGTGCTGTCAAAAAAATTAATCGCGATTAATCGCATCCACATACTGGAAAAAAAATGTATAGCCTGAATGCTCTGTAAGTCGCTTTGGATAAAAGCGTCTGCTAAATGCATAAATGTAAATGCAAAATTAAATGTTTTGTTTGCATAATATATTAGTGTGTTCTGTGTATATTCATTATGTATGTATAAATACACATACATACAGTATATATTTAGAAAATATTAACATGTATTCACGTCTTTATTTCTATATGTTCATATCATTTATATTATTAATAAATATAGGCATATATTTTTCTGAAATATATACATACATGTGTGTGTGTTTATATATACATAATAAATATACACAGTACGCACATATTATGCCAACAAAAACTTTTATTTTGGATGCGATTCAACCACAATTAATCGCTTGACAGCACTAATATATATATATATATATATATATATATATGGCAACACACACACACACACACACACACACACACACCACACACACACACACACACACACACACACACACACACACACACACACACACACACACACACACACACACACACACACACACACACACACACACACACACACACACACACACACACACACACACACACACACACACACACACACACACACACACTACTTGACCCTCTAACACTAGCATTTCTATTTACTATTCTACTTGTTTTCTCTTTGTTCATTAGAAAAAAATGACCCTCTAACACTAGCGTTCTCTGTGTACTTTTTACATTTGTATTTATTATTAAAAAAAACTAGCTGGGACAATTTACAGTACTTTATAGCTCTTTTGTTGATTTTGATTGCTGTATGTTTGCTATGTGATGCACACACACTCACATTTATATATATTATATATATATATATATATATATATATATATATATATATATTTAAATACCACAGGTACTATTACAGGTACAAATTTTTTTATGCAATTAATTTACATATTACAAATTATATAACAAAGTGTTTATACTTTTCGGTTGAATTATTCTACAAATAGCTTATGCATAGTTGTCTCTGCATAAAAAGATGGGACAGAATCAAATATTTCAACATCTAACAAATGACACATCTTTAAATATATATGCTTTGTTACAGTAATAACCCCACGTGGTGGACTGTAATTTAGAGATGATTATTAAAAAATAGTTTTGCAATACAAATTGCATTATCTTGCAATGACTGTAAATAAACACGAAGCCCTTTCAAACATATCAGTGAGAGTGTAGAAAACACCATGAAGCATTAGCATGGGACATTACAAACATGTACTTTACTTAATGTTTGCATAAATCACAGCAAATTCATAATATACAAAGCATGCATTAATAGAGCCATGCAAAACGTGAAAGGAACTGTGTCCTTGTGTAAACTATTACTGTATCATCTCTTTATGGTAAGGTAAATAACAATAAAGCAGTAAGAAGAGAACATTTGGCCTGATTTGAATAGTACTTGGTTCTATATATTCAAAACTAGTCTGTAAGTTGGTCTTTTTATGGCATTACATTTGTTTATAGCAGCTGATAATCTCACACAGTCACCATTATGTCGTTTAGGTCCTTTCGTTTGAGGTCAGGCACTTTTGCATCAGATGCAGGGTATCCAACAGGAAGCAGCATTAGAAGCTTCTCATTGGCCGGTCGCTGGAGGAGGGACCTGAGCTGTGGGCCGCAGTTCAGCGGAGTCGTCGTCACGGTAACCAGCCCCACATTCTAACACAAAGAAATTGAACAATGCAAAGATGTCCTGTCATTCACATCAATGAAACACGTGTTTGATTTGTGTTTGTGCGTCTGACCTGCAGAGCAGCCAGCAGAATCCCGCAGGAAATGGACACGCTGATTTCATTGTAATAGTGCGTCTTTTTCTTGCTGCTGGGCAGAATTCCATACGTCTGCTTAAACACTAGAATCAGACACGGAGCCACATCCAAATACTCCTTCACCCAGTTTGTCCTGTGAAAGAGAGGTCTTTATCGTTGACCACAAATTGACAGGAGTTTATGAAAACATTGTACAGATACAGTATGATAATTATATTAATGAACAAATATAATATCTATATTTATCTGTAAATCCTACCAAAAATCAATCATAAATCAATTCTTAATAAATAATAATAATTAAAATGTATTTTCTTTTCATTTGATAAATAAATATTATTATTAAATAGCTTTGTTTAATGTTGCAATAATATTAATAATAATACCATAATATTATTATAATACAGTTTATCATATTATACATATTATTTTTATACATAATATTATTAAATGATTGTGTATTCTATTTGACCTGTGATATCATATTCAATAATTATTATTATTTTACAATAATAATTACTTGTATTATTTATTATAGTTCGATTACTATTATTATTATTGGCATCTGTTTGAAACAAGGTTATCCATGATACAAATAAATAAATATATAAGATGGAAAAAATCTAACCACAAGGGGGCACAAATACCATAGCTAAATGTATTTTAGTCAACACCTTATTATACTTGTGCATATACTTGTTTTATTCAATTTTTAACACATAATACTAGTACATACACACAGAAAAATAAGGTTTAAAATTGTACCTTTTGGGGTACAACAGCTTGTCGCTGGAGCAGTACCCTTAAAAGGACATATTTGTACCTTTATTTACCTATATTAGTACCTCAAGGGTACGTATTACTACTCCTAAGGTACAAATATGTACCTATTAGGGGTAAAAAAGGTACAAATATGTCGTTTTAAGGGTACTGCTCCAGCGACAAGCTGTTGTACCCCAAAGGTACAATTTTAAACCCTTATTTTTCTGTGTGTAGTAATAGTACAGTAATAAAAAACGAATAAATATTATGCATGGAACTATATATTATGTAGTCTCCAGTCTGTTTGAAGCACCTCAGTTTCTTCAGGTCATGGACCCACTTGTCTCCCATCCTTTGCTTGTAGTTTATTTCCTCCTCCTCCTCAACGATCTCTCTGATCTTGTGTTTGACATCTGCATCAGACACCACCACAAACGTCCAGGGCTCAGTGTGAGCTCCACTCGGTGCAGTGCCTTCCACACACACACACACACACACACACACACACACACACACACACACACACACACACACACACACACACACACACACACACACACACACACACACACACACACACACACACACACACACACACACACACACACACACACACACACACACACACAGACACACACACACACACACACACACACACACACACACACACACACGCACACAGACACACACACACGCACACATACACACACACACACGCACACACACACACACACACACACCACACACACACACACACACACACACCACACACACACACACACACACACACACACACACACACACACACGCACACACACACGCACACACACACACACACACACACACACACACACACAACCACACACACACACACACACACACGCACACACACGCACACACACACACACACACACACACACACACACACACACACCACACACACACACACACACACACACACACACACACACGCACACACACACAGAGAGAGAGAGAGAGAATAAGTACAAAGGTTTGGCTTTGCATTTTTTTGTCTTTTGAGCTGAATAGGGATTAGCCACCTCTGCCAAATTCAGCCCTGATTGTGATTGCATTACCTGCAGTGCGTATGACATTGTCAATCACTTCTTTTGGCACCGGTTCTGGACTGATGAAGCGGACAGACCGTCTCAGATTCATGAGCGAGTAGAACTTCTCAGAACGTTCCAGCATCTCAGTAGCAGAGTACTGAGCTGGGGTGTATGGGATATGGTGTAGATTTTCTTCCTCTGTTGTGTCTAGCCAATCATCCTCCTCCTCCTCTGTGCACAGATTGAGTCACCAACACCAATAAACACAATTTCACATCGGGATGACCATGGTAGTCTTGTGTCTTTAAAGGAATAGTTCACCCAAAAAATACAATTCACTGAAAACGTACTCACCCTCATGCCATCCAAGATGTAGATGAGTTTGTTTCTTCAGTTTTGGAAAAACTTAGCATTGAATAACTTACTCAACAGTGAGTCCTCTTCAGTGAATGGGTGCCATCAGAATGAGTTTTTAATCAGCTGTTTGGACTCTCATTCTGACGGCACCCATTCACTGCAGAGATTGCATTGGTGAGCAAGTGATGCAATGCTATATTTCTCCTAATCTTTTCCCATGAAAAACAAATGAACAAATTCATCTACATCTTGTATAGCATGAGGGTGAGTAAATGTTTCATTTTTGGGTGAACTGTTTTTTTATTGTCTACTCTTTTTTTCTTTTGTTTTGAAAAATAGTTTGAATATGTCATCTAATGGAAGAACATTGTCATATATGAAAAATATGATTGCATATATGCAATTATGAAACAAAATATGAACAGTATATATAAACAGTGCACATAATTGTTCAAAATACATTAAAAGGCTATTTTGAAAGTGGGCTGTAATAGAACATGTTGCAACATCTTAAGCAAGACTTATTTGGACTTGAACCTTTGCATTTGGTTCAAAACTCTTTCCCAGCATGGAGTTCTTACCTTCTTTGAGGTCTCACATTGTAAGATCTCTTCAAAAGTTCTGCATCAATACGCTCGACTTGGTGCCCTCTTCAAAGACATCTTCACATAAATGCTTTTGTGTGGAGTTTGCTTTCCACTCTTGTACTGACTCGAACCATTTGTTCATTAATAATGTGCTTTACTGTTTTACATCCTGGTGTACTTTTGTACAGTTTATTAGTTTAGCATAAATATGTATTTTTAGATATGCATAAGATGATTTATGATGGGTTTTGCAGATGTTTATGGCAAATAAAATATTTTTGCAAACACTACATTTACTACTGAAAACATGAATTTTTAAGATAAAATTGTAAACATGCATAGACAGGACAGTGCATGCAAAAGTAAAAGATACAGTCAAATACTCCTTAATATTACTGTAATATGTGTTTTCCTAGTGCTGCTGTGTGGAGAGTACCGTTGTGTTTTCTGCTGATTTCTGTATCATCCAGCAGATCCTCGTCCACCCATGGCCTGGCTGTCTGATCTGAACTCTTCTGCTTTGATCTGAGACTCTCTCCTCTGGGAGCTTTTGAACAGAAACCCGATAATCACACACAAAACCGCCACGAACACAGGAGTAAGAGACGAAAACACCACCATGATGAACGAGTGAAGTCTGAAGAAGGAGTTTCTCTCAAGTTCACTCAAAGGGGAGGGACTCACTGTCTTCTGTTAATATTAAACAGCTCCCAGTGAACATAATCCCACTGTTGATTATCACATATCTGTAATACTTTTAATAATTATAAATTAGGTATCAATTATTTAATATATTTTTAATATTAACAATAATTTAATAATTAAGAAAATTAATTCTGAAAAACCCTGGGACAACAAAATGACCAGAATGGGGAAAACCAGTCATAACTTGAAGCAGTAGTTTGTGCTTAGTAGTAGTAGTGGAACAGGAGAATTTCAGCAGCTACAGTGATAGTCTAATAATAGTAGCAGTAGTACAAGTGTAGTAGTGCTGCTGGAACTGAAGGCTGCTGTAATGGCTATAAAGTGAATGGAGTCTGATAGCACTAGCGGTATTCCAGTACTTACATGTCTCTAGAGACAGACTGTGTTTACTGGAGTGAAATAAACCAATTAGAGTACACTCACACCATACACACACGCAGACGCTCACGGTCACGTGACAGCAGTGGGATTGTATGCGTGTTCCTGAAGAGCTTTCAGGCCCTGCGTTTCTCCACAGATCTGGGTCAATGCTGGGCAGTTTAAATATTAACCATTAAAAACACAAGTTTGCATCCACTTCTCAGAATCTATTGGCCTCTACAAGTTAGATTTTCTTCAAAAATAAAACCTGATTAGAGTTTACAGTTAATGTTATCTATTTAAATGACTTAACTGAATTCAGTTTAAATCTCTTGCTTAGATCTTGAAACGCTAAGATTATTGTTCTTGTTTTCATGTCTAGGTTTCTGTGTATCTTCAGATAAGATGGTGGGTGAAGGTTTATTGGACTACAGTTCTTTTGATTATGCACCAGTTTATCAATAGGACGTTTCTTCTGAGCAGAACACGCATTCAAGCCCTCAATATTAGCTATTTTTTATTAAACTACTTGTATAAAAGGAATATCACACTCACAATCGCTCAACAGCACTCTTATTCATGTGATATTCCTGATATGTATATAATCATACAGACACATATGGATTTATGAATGCATGAATGTATGTATTTATGTATCTATCTACAACCCGAATTCCGGAAATGTTGGTCAAATTTTAGTAAATTTGAATAAAATGAAAACTAAAATACTTTCGAATCACATAAACCAATATTTTATTTACAATACAACGTAGAGAACATAACAAATGTTTAAACGGAGAAATGTTACACTTTTATCCACTAAATGAGCTCATTTTTTAATTTGATGCCTGCTACACGTCTCAAAATAGTTGCCATAGAGGCAATAAAGGGCTAAAAAAGCAAGACATGTAAAACGGTTTCAGCTGGGAGAACATCTAGCAACTAATTAAGTTAATTGATATCAGGTCTGTAACACGATTAGCTATTAAAGGGAAGTCTTAGAGAGGCAGAGTCTCTCAGAAGTAAAGATGGGCAGAGGCTCTCCAATCTGTGAAAGAGTGCATAAAAAGATTGGGGAATACTTTTAAAACAACGTTCCTCAATGTCAAATTTCAAAGGCTTTGCACATTTCATCATCTACAGTGCATAACATAATCAAAAGATTCAGAGAAACTGAAGAAATCTCTGTGCGTAAGGGGAAAGACTGAAGACCTTTGTTGGATGCCTGTGGTCTTCGGGCCCTCAGACGACACTGCATCACTTATCGGCATGATTCTGTCATTGACATTACTAAATGGGCCCAGGAATACTTCCAGAAACCACTGTTGGTAAACACAATCCGCCATGCCATCTGCAGATGCCAACTAAAGCTCTATCATGCAAAAAAGAAGCCATTTGTGAACATGGTCCAGAAGCACTGTCGTGTCCTGTGGGCCAAGGCTCATTTAAAATGAACTGTTTCAAAGTGGAAAAGTGTTCTATGATCAGACGAGTCCATTCTTGTTGGAGATCACGGACGCCGTGTCCTCCGGGCTAAAGAGGAGGGAGACCTTCCAGCATTTTATCAGCGTTCAGTTCATCTATCTATCTATCTATCTATCTATCTATCTATCTATCTATCTATCTATCTATCTATCTATCTATCTATCTATCTATCTATCTATCTATCTATCTATCTATCTATCTATCTATAATCATACTTATATATCATATATTATAATTATCACAATCAATTTTGCTGAGCACTTAACTGAAAACTGCATTAAACTGTCAAAGAAGCTCATTCATTATAAATAGATTCATTTTTAATGATTCATGTAACATTTAGCTTGTTTTGATCAAAGGATGAATTATTTTGTTTCTTTTGGACAGTTTTCAGAAATGCACAAATGCATGAATGAATATTCTGTCTTCATGGCAGTTCTGGGAAATGCAAGAGAGGAATGTGTATTTTAAATTCTGCTGCATGTGGCTTTTTAATCTTCCTCGCATGGCAAACCACTGATTGCATTGCTGGGTGGCAGATGCTACGGTTCTGTCTTCTCCTGTCCTCTGGCACATGCTCTATAATATTGGCATGATAGATATAAGAGAGTTAGAGAAACAGATGATTGAGACAAGAGGAGGGTGAAAGAAAAAGACATGCAAACAGGACAACGGTGCAGGAAAAGAGTAAAAGAGATGTCTGTCGGAAAACAAAGGGGGAGGATGAGCATTGCTTGATTTAGAAAATACATCAGCTGAAGAGAGTTAAACTGGGCTACCTCAGTCAGCCCACATCACATCTTAATATGACGCTATAATGGTCGACAACAGCAATGATGACAATCAAAGCAGGCCTAATGGCTCGTTTACTTGCATAGAAACCCTTATACCATTTCAGTCTAGATTGTTGATTGAGCTAAATGGCATTTGAATGGATTGTGTTGCACATCTGGAGGGTGCAGAGTCAGAGCACGCGCCTGTCATTAGACATTCTCCTCACATGCACCTCCCAGTCTCAGTTATGCCCCTCGTGAACGCGCGTGCAGAAAGTGGGTCAGGAAATTTAAAGGGAAAGCGGTGCTATAATATCTCATGCGTTTATCTGTGCACTTTAACTATACTGAGCATACTGAAAATAACAATCACTATGTTTTTATTCTCTTAATTAAATCAAATAATCAATTAACAAAATATTTGGTATCTTTTAAAGGAATAGTTCACCCCAAAATAAAAATAAAAAATCTGAAAATGTACTCACCACAAGATGTGGATGAGTTTGTTTCTTCATAGGACCAGGTTTGGAGAAATTTAGCATTACATCACTTCTTCACCAATGGATCCTCTGCAGTGAATGGGTGCCGTCAGAATGAGACATTCTTAACCATTGCTTTCCGGCTGAAATATGACTCTTCTATCCATAATATTGCATGTTATATTCATTTTTGGGTGAACTGTTCCTTTAAAATAAAATAGAATAACTGAAAAAATTATTCAGTTTTTGTATTTTTACATTAAAAAAATTAAAAGCTACTAATATTTTGGTGAATATAAAGTAAAATATAGCAATGATCCATTTTTGTGTTTGACTGCTTGTGCCGCATGAGCATGATGCTTTGCTTGAACTAAATATAATTCAGAAACTGCATAGCTGTTGCCATATTCATTCTAGAAAATATGTTTGAATATGTATAAGAATTATAGACATCTGTTCACATTATGCACGGAGGATTCATAAAAGTCTGAATATGTACAACAAGACGAACGAGTCTCATAGCAAGTAAGCGGATTCACACATTTTCAGGATTAATGTGACATGTTCAGTAATGAGATGCAAATTTGTGACTAACAGAACCTAGAAAGCATGTTTTTCCACAATACATAACTGCATAACACAAACCTTACATAGGCATGCTTGTAGTAAGAGAGGTTTGATATATTGTGCATTTGTGTGAATAAAATTAAGCGAAGCAGAAGAGTGTGTATATAACAGTTCAGACATTTTGCCTTTATTTTAAGTAGAACAGCACAAAAGATCACACTTTACATATATCTAAAAAACAAAAAAACTATTTAAAACACCCAAAACTCAGTTATAGAGTCAATACAAATTAATACAAAGTTTAATATTTATAAGAGTAATACTTGTAATAATGTATAAAAAGACAAATCATCGCTTAAGCGATCCAAAACGTTCCTATCATGCCAATAAAACATGCATAAATAAAGCTTTCGTACACTCAAATACATCTTTTACATTTTAGAAACAAAACAAAAAAGAGATCAGCCTAAACCCTGAAAGTTCTTCTCCAAGAGAAGGGTCAAAACATACTTGAAAACACGCAAAGTCCTTAAAATCCATAACGATATCTGGATGCAGGCCGACAGAAATGGATAGCGGAACAGAAGATTCATCCAGAGTCAAGAGTGAATCTCTGTTTATCTTTGCCCTTTTTCTCTCGGCCTGCAAAACACATCGTCCATCCACGCTGTAGAGGGTTCAAAGTTTAAACAGCACCATAGTTTCCCCCTGGATTCCATGTTATACAACTTACACCATCAAACACAAATCTGACCCATGAGTATGACACCGAATGACACGAAGATTAAATGTTCTTTATAGCGAAACATAATATACATGTACCAATTTACACCAATAGCACTTTATAATATGCTAATATTCAGCCATTTTATATTCTTTGGCAGCCTCCATGTAAAACATATGAGGAAAAGAAGATACAAGCTGATTTGAATGATTTACGTGCTTTCAATAATGGCTTGGGTCACACTATCATCCAGCTCGATCATTAGCATCACAGTATGTCTGTTGATAAGCTATACTCTCATGCAGCCCTTGTTGACTTATAGAAGTATTCAAAACTCAGGCTATGTTCGCAATACTAGTATACTACGCTCAGTATACAGTATGTATGCTACATTACATGAATGCATTTACCAAAATATGCAGTGTATAGTATAGAATACTAGATTCCACAATGCAATGCACTCAACTTTACATTTTCAGGGTATTTAGTGTGTACTGCACAGTAAATAGTATACTAGTATTTAAAGGAATAGTGCCCCCCCCCCAAAACTTTTTTTTTTAAAAGCGAGAATTTTTATTCACACTTAGGCCGCTTTCTTCATCAGAACAGATTTGTAGAAATGTAGCATCACATCACTTGCTCACCCAATGGATCCTCTGCAGTGAATGGGTGCCGTCAGAATGAGTCCAAACAGCTGATAGCAAACATCATTATGGATTATGGACTTGTATTTTATCCAGAACCAATGGTTTAAAGTCAAAACCTTTTGATGGATTTGTTTCATACAAACACACAGTTTTATCAGCTGTTTGGACTCTTATTCTGACGGCACCCATTCACTGCAGAGGATCCATTGGTGAGCAAGTGAAGTAATGCTACATTTATCTAAACCTGATAAAGAATCAAACTCATTTACATCTTGGATGGCCTGAGGATGAGAACTATTCCTTTATTCCATTAAGAAAATCTTTTGAACTTTTATCATACCACAATCAGGTTCACTTTAACTTATCATGTTACATATTCTTAAAAGATTATCATGGTTATGAAAAAACTGAATTATAATGGCCATATGACAGATTGATATGTATTCTGGCCAATTATTATTCATGGCCCTAAATATACCATTATGCTTTGCTGAAGTACAGATTCTAGGGAAGAATGACTGTTGTGCAAATTTAACTGGACAGAAATAGGTGAATGTCACTGCTAAACCAGGATCAGATGATTGGGAAAAAGACTAAAAACAGTCATTTGGGAAAATAAAAAAATCAATAGGCTATATAAAATAGATTTGTAGTCAGTTGTGGTTCATAAAAATAGCTGTAATACTGCACCACACAATGTAATAATGTGACCAATTGAGAGGTTGAGGACGGGAACATCTGACTGTCCCACGCAGCTGCTGAGATTGTTTGATTGCGTCCCGGATGAACTTTGCACTCTTGGATTTATTGTGTGATCTATGGGAAATGGATGACTCAATTTAAGTGTACTGAACAAAGTCAGGGCCCTTGGACCCTGAAATGAACTGTAGTATATTGATTCTGGGCCAGATATGAATCCTGGGATAGGGAGACCTTGAGGGCTTTATGAGGTCGACTGAGTGATGGATTGTGGGACCTGTAGTCCAGGTAGCTGGATTGTCGTTGGCATTGTTGAGCACTTAAAAGCTTTTCTTCTGCGGAGCACCGAGTTTTCTCATTCCTCTTATCTTGCAGAGGAGCTCGCGCACAAAGTCCTGGTGAAGAGAGAAAGACAGGAGAGAGTGAGACAGATTGTATGTGGTAAAATCTTTCATTCTCTTCTGCTCATTCAATGTCTGTGTGAGTGTAAGCCTGTGGCTGTAGGTCAGCAAGAACTCAAACAAGAGCACATGTTAAGGGTCTGTGATTAGATTAGAGAGGATTGTGTGTGTGTGTGTTGTGTGTGTGTGTGTGTTGTGTGTGCTTTTCATTTAGAAGATAATGATGGATACACAGAGTGTTTTTTGTGTGCATTTAAATGTCTAAAGGTGAAAATTACATTTAAATTATTTTTTTATTAAAAAAGTAAAAATGTTACAAATTTTTTTTTAAAGAAATTAATATTTTATAATTAAATTTGTATATAATATAATTATTAATATTGTAAGATTGATCAAAAGTGACAGTAAAAGACATTTATATTATATTTATTCATATTATATAATATTAAATACTGATACATTGTTTTCAGTACTGCATATCAGCATATTAGTATGATTTCTGAAGGATCATGTGACACTGACAACTGGAGTAATGCTGCTGGAAATTCAGCTTTGCATAAACTTAAGATATATTCGAACAGAAAAACGGTTATTTTAAATTGTAATAATATTTTACAATATTACAATTTTTACTGTATTTTTGATCAGATAAATGCAGCCTCTATAGAACAAAACAGACTTTTCTTAGGGAATTTCTTATGGACCCCAAACTTTTGAACCATAGTACGTATATAATAAAATAAAATATTAGAAGAAATGTGTTAAAAGTAAATGAGTGTAAATATAAGGGTATTATGTAAAATTAATATAAAATATGATAAATGTAAAATTGAATTAAAAATAAAAACAACAGAAGTAATTCCAAATTTCAATAATCAAGTAAACGTGTTTCAATTGGAGCAAAGGCATCTGTATATGTGTGTGTGGGTCAGTGGGTTATTGTGTCTGTGGTAGCTCTTATGCATTATGATTTTCATAGTGCTGAATGAACTCTTTGAGCACACACATGTTTTCAGGTCAGTGCACTTATATGAAATCCACTAGCATGTCCCGAAGCTGTGCGTGCGTGTGTGTGTGTGTGTGTATATATATATATATATAATCAAAAGTATAATCAGTAATCAAAATGCAACCTCATAAGTTACTGATATGAAACACTCATGCGGAGCCACATACTGCTTGTGAACAGCAACCAAAATTTGACTTATTACATGTATTTATTTATACATTTGACTACTGTTTTGTCGCAGATACCTGTACATATATGAAAATATAAGGCAGGGTAATGTGGATATAAAGCTTTTGCTTTGTCAATGCATCCATAATGCCATAAAATATTGTCTATGTAGGTGATTCAGTAGGTTTTGGAACAGAGCTGTGTGTTAGTGGCCTTTTCATTATGACTTACATCAGTGGGCTTGTAGCAGTCTGACAGTGATCCCTGAGGGAAAAAAACAGAGAGATATCAACCAACCAACTGAGACACACACCAATAACCTTAGAAGCTTCAGGATTTACAGACTTAAACAAGACAAATACATATTTCACAGAGTGGTCTTCAACGAGCCCAAAAGAGCCCATGTTCACACCTCTCTTTGTCTCCTTGCACTGGCTACCAGTTGCAGCTTCGATCCAGTTCAAGACACTGATGCTTGCATATAGAACAACCACATGGCTCATTAGCACCCTTCCCTACTTCCACTCACTATTACAAATCTACATCCCCTCCAGAAGCCCCTCCTACTTCCACTCACTATTACGAATCTACATCCCCTCCAGAAGCCCCTCCTACTTCCACTCACTATTACGAATCTACATCCCCTCCAGAAGCCCCTCCTACTTCCACTCACTATTATTAATCTACATCCCCTCCAGAAGCCCCGCCTACTTCCACTCACTATTACGACTCTACATCCCCTCCAGAAGCCCCTCCTACTTCCACTCACTATTACAAATCTACATCCCCTCCAGAAGCCCCCCTACTTCCACTCACTATTACGAATCTACACCCCTCCAGAAGCCCCCCTACTTCCACTCACTATTACGAATCTACATCCCCTCCAGAAGTCTGAGATCTGCTAGTGAGCGACGCCTCGTTGGACCCTCACAGGGAGAGCTCAAAATCACTCTCCAGAACATTCTCGTTCACCGTTCCTGGCTGCTGGAATGACTTCCCACCCTATCCGGAATGCTGGATCCCTGTCAACCTTCAAAACAACTGAAAACTCATCTCTTTCAACACTACTTGACTTCATCATAAACTAAAAAAATATCTATCTTATCTTTCTCTCCTTCTCTTGCTAGCTTGTACTTATTTAAACAATGCCTGAGACTTGGTGTTACGAGCACTTCCTCTGTCTGTTGCCCTCTTCAAGATTAATCGCTTTATGTATTCCCCAATTGTAAGTCGCTTTGGATAAAAGTGTCTGCTAAATGACTAAATGTAAATGTAATGCTTAAAAGTGTTTTTACATAACTGTGCACCCTCAAGGGGACGCAAGAGTTTACTTTAAATATCTGTGATATTAAATGGATACTCCACCCCAAAATGGACATTTTGTCATTAATAACTTATCCTTCTAACCCGTAAAAGCTTCGGAGCACAATTTAAGATATTTTGGATGAAAACCGGGAGGCTTGTGACTGTCCCATTGACTGCCAAGTAAATAACACAGTCGAAGCCCAGAAAAGTATGAAAGACATCGTCAAAATAGTCCATCTGCCATCAGTGGTTCAACCGTAACGTTATGAAGTGACGAGAATATTTTTTGAACGCAAAGAAAATAAAAATAACGACTTTATTTACTTGGCAGTCAATGGGACAGTCACATGTCTCCCGGTTTTCATCCGAAATATCTTAAATTGTGTTCAGAAGACGAACAAAGCTTTTACGGGTTTATAACGACATGGGGGTAAGTGATTAATGACAACATTTTCATCTTTGGGTGGAGTAACCCTTTAAACCAGATCTCATTATTCAGCTAGCTAGCTATAAACATGCTGACTTTAACTAATTACTCAGCAAGATTCTCTTCATTCTAAATTAAACTAAATATTTCAGTCTTTAAGAAAATAATTCACCTGATGAAAATTTGCTGTAGATGTACATAGTGATGTAAATGAGTTTGTTTCTTCATCAAAACAGATTTGGAGAAATGTAGCATTACATCACTTGCTCACCAATGGATCCTCTGCAGTGAATGGGTGCCGTCAGAATGAGAGTCCAAACAGCTGATAAAAACATCACAATAATCCACAAGTAACCCATACGACTCTAGTCCATCAGTTAACATCTTGTTAACATCAAACCGTTGCTTCTGGCTAAATACAAGTCAACAATCCTTAATATTGCTTTCTCAAGTAAAAAAAAATCATCTCATCTGAATCAGGACAGAAATATGCACAGGTCAAGCTGTGTTTATAAGTAAAAACAGATCTAAACAAATATGACGGTGAATTTTGATGTGAGAGGACAAAAGGGGATGGACTTTTACACACAGGGAAGTGTTATTATTATTATTTTTCATTTTGGCGAGAAGCAATGGTTTAAACAAAACAGCTTAACGATGGATTTGTTCCTTTCAAACACTCAGCTTTTCACTTCACAAGATGTCAATTTTTTGCACTGGAGTGGTGTGGATTATTGTGATGTTTTTTATCAGCCTGTTTGGTCTCTCATTCTGACGGCACCCATTCACTGCAGAGGATCCATTGTTGAGCAATGCATTTTTCAGCATATTTGTATTTTTGCGTGAACTAATAAGAAAATGCATTCTCTTAGAAACACATGCTGACACGTCACATGACTTTACCTGTAGTTTTATGGCTCTCTCGTCTTCACCGTTCACCTCCAGGAGATCATCAATGTCTATCTCCACCTCTGGCATTTCCTCTTCCTGTAGAAGCAGAGATCGGGTGATATTAGTGGATGTGAACACATCACACAGTGAGAAGTCACAAATTAGATTTCTTTTGTGCCTATTTTTGTAATGAATGTTGCAGTTCGGAAACCACCAAGAATTAAAAAGAAACCTCCAAGCAATTAATTTCCCCTCTGGGTCCTGTTCTTCATTAGTGCAGAAATTCTAGCAGACTGGATGATATGGTCTAGATCAAATCAGCAGCCAAGAAACTCTGAATTATATGTATATCAGAAACATTTAGGAAGCTGTCTAGAGAACATCAGGAAACACTGAGAAGGGTCATTAACCAGAACGTCAGAATGTGCCAGTGATGACAGACAGAGCCACACAGACAGGATCAGATGAGCTCTATAAATACACTCGCCTCTTTAAAGGTGACAGAAGGAGAGGAAAGTACTTTCCATCTAGCAATCACTTTGGCTTGTTTGGCAAATGAAAGAGGTGGAATAATACACATCATCCATACACAATCATTATGAAACAACATTTGTCACTTCTGTCGGTTTGAGTGCCAGGGATTGTGAGAGTTTCAGCTAATTCTGCATTTGCTTGGCAGATCCAGGGACAAATCCAGGACTTGCTGTACAGCTTTACCTCACGCTACCTTGCATTATGGCTGATTTAAAAAAAATATTTATATATTTATTTAGGATTTGAAGTGTTTTCATACACTTTAGTACAATGGCACTGATTTTTTGTGTGTAAATAAATATATTTTTTAGTCACAAAAAATATTAAACCAATGCATTATTCAAATGTGTGTGTGCGCGTGCGTATGTGTGAAAATATGCACACATTAATGATAATTTTAACATTCAATATTTATTTTATATATACACACACACACACACACACACACACACACACACACACACACACACACACACACACACACACACACACACACACACACACACACACAACACACACACACACACACACACACACACACACACACACACACAACACACTTTTTATTATTTTTCACACATAAAACTTTACAATAATGCATTATTTTTGCTTTATATATATATATAAATATATACCCTCTCTGTGAAATCCAGGCTAAAGTCTCAAAATATAATAAAGTTTGATTTCTACCATTCATTTCACTATAATTTCAATCTTTGACAATCCCTCAATATTAAAGATATAAAGGTCAAACTTTCACAGAATGTTCTTTACCATATGAATGATGATTTTTTTTGTAGAAAACAGCAAATCACAAAAAAATTACTTTAGCTCTGTTTTCACAGAGAGGGTCACATATATATATTTCTAAATTGTATACATTATTATATATTTGACTTAAATGACTGTCTTCCGTTTAAATATATTTTAAAATGTATCATTTATTCCTGGTTTCTGAAGGATCATGTGACACTGAAGACTGGAGTAATGATGCTGAAAATTTAGCTTTGCATCCCAGAAATATATTTAAAAATACATTCAAACAGAAAAAGTTATTTGAATTTGCAATAATATTTCACAATATTACAGTTTTTTTACTGTATTTTTGATCAAATAAAAAGTTTCCTTTACATACAGTAATTGTGTTTTCTGAATAATCAACGATACAAATAATATTTCAGAATTTGCGTTTATAATTTATTTATTTAATACTTAAACTTTTTTTTTAAATTGAATTCTACTTATATATTTTTCTAAAATATTCTGAAAGGTAGACTCAGCTCTAACTGCCCTACGAATGAACATCATATACCTAAACAACTGTGTATCGTCCCCGATTAACAGTTCAGCTGAAAAAAGCAGCAGGATTTCTAGTTCTGCCCCCAAATTGACCAGTTACCAATTTCTCTGTCTGAAGCTGCACTGATGTTGTTTACTAGCAGCTCAAATGAGCATCGGCGTAATAAACTGCTTCCTTTCAGAGAGAATACAGAAAGAGGGAGAGTGAAAGGAGGAGAGATTTAGCGAGAAGCAGCTAAAAATGTTTAGTGCTGGTCTGCAGAGTTAATAAGGATAAGTCTTGTGTGTGTGTGTGTGTGTGGGTTAAGAAAGCACGGGTGGTTGAGAAGAAAATTCACACTACGGTTCATACGGTGAGGGAAAACTGACAATGATGCATCGAGATCTGTTTGTATACCTTTAAAAGAGAGATTTCGTCAAAAATATGACTCATTTCACATGAGTTTCCTCAAGAATGTCTCAAGTCTCATATTATCTGAGCTGTGCGATCCAGACAAAGCATGTGAATGCATGTAAATCTATTCTGACACACTTTTACTCTTAAGACAAACACTACTGGATACACATCGATGTATATTAACACTATAAATCTGCAAAAGCAGACACACTCACAAATGCACTTTCAGTGAAGACTTTGACAAATCAGCCTTTTAGTACACTAGCATGGTTCCTTTAACCTTATTAGAGCTGTTTGTTAAAATAATGATCCAATCAGTGGCCTGCCTGCTGTCAGATTGGCTAATTCATCACGCGTTTACACATTCACCATTAGAAGAACTAATATTTCAGACCATTGTCTGTGTGTTCTCTCTTAGAAAGTGAAAATGGCAATGAAGACAATACCAGCCACAGCAGATAAAGCTCAACCATCACCAGATCAGTCAAGCCACCCGCCAAGACATGACCAATCAATCACAGACTGATCCGACATCAGTCAAGATAAGTTGACACAGAGGCCATCAGCCTTCTCAAAACAAAAACCTTTCATTAGCTACATTCACACTGATGCACCAAGCAGAGTCTGTAGGAAACTACATAACATCCAAAAACACTCAGAACAACTTAGCAACCACATTAGCATCAACTCAGCGTTGTTGTATTGCACATACACGCACTACTGACATTTTCTTCCAAAGTAATAATTTACTAAACACTAATATATATATATATATATATACACACACACCACATCCCAAAGGTGCTCTATTGGATTGAGATCTGGTGACTGTGGAGGCCATTTGAGTAAAGTGAACTCATTGTCATGTTCAAGAAACCAGTCTGAGATGATTTGAGCTTTGTGACATGGTGCATTATCCTGCTGGAAGTAGTCATCAGAAGATCAGTAGCCTCCGTTTCCTGTTCTTAGCTGACAGGAGCGGCACCCGGTGTGGTCTTCTGCTGCTGGAGCCCATCTGCTTCAGGGTTCGATGTGTTGTGCGTTCAGAGATGGTATTCTGCATACCTTGGTTGTAACGAGTGGTTATTTGAGTTACTGTTGTCTTTCTATCATCTCTAACCAGTCTGCCCATTCTCCTCTGACCTCTGACATCAACAAGGCATTTTCGTCCACACAACTGCCGCTCACTGGATATTTTCTCTTTTTCGGACCATTCTCTGTAAAACCCTAGAGATGGTTGTGTGTGAAAATCCCAGTAGATCAGCAGTTTTTGAAATACTCAGACCAGCCCGTCTGGCACCAACAACCATTCCACGTTCAAAGTCACTTAAATCCCCTTTCTTCCCCATTCTGATGCTCGGTTTGAACTTCAGCAAGTCGTCTTCACCACATCTAGATGCCTAAATGCATTGAGTTGCTGCCATGTGATTGGCTGATTAGCAATTTGTGTTACCAAGCAATTGAACAGGTGTACCTAATAAAGTGGCCGGTGAGTGTATATATATATATATGAAACAATTAAAATTACTTAATTATAATTAATTATATATTTTGAATTATTGAATAACCGTTTATTGAATATGAGAAATTTGTAATACACACACTTGATGATATTTATAGCTTTATATTTAATAGTATTATTACACTTTTTTATAGATTGTTTTTATCATATTGCCATTGCAGTCATTTTATAAAAGATTCTTGTCATTTTCATAAATGCTTCATTTGAGTAATCCTTAATGGCCACTACAGAATCATAATCATTTGAATAATTTTAGTAAATCATTTTTCATTCCAGCGTCTTGCATGTAATGTCTGTCTATAGTGAATGAAAAGCCCTGCAGGTGGATTGTGGGTAGTGACCGTGTGTGCCGTCAGGCCAGAGAGTTGAATGAGCTCTTCCAGTCTGCAGAAGCAGCACAGACACCTTCACGTGACCCATTTGTGTATTGTGTCTCATCGTGCAGTCGACTGGTGTCTCTTCTGCAAACACAGAGCAGAGGGAAGCCGTCTCTCTCTCTCTCTCTCTCTCTCTCTCTCTCTCTCACGGAGCAGACAGGTCAGATCACTGAGGATTCGTAGCAGAAAAGCAAACAGGCGTTGGTGTGAGAGAGGTCTTGCAGGAAAGTGTGAAATGTACAGAGAAATGCCAACGGCAATGCTGTGAAACCACACACACACACACACACACACACACACACACACACACACACACACACACACACACACACACACACACACACACACACACACACACACACACACACACACACACACACACTCCCACACATATAACACGATTTGAATACCACCATAAACGAGCAGATTGTACAGTACTGTGCACATATGTGCTCATGAAAAACAATGCGCATGCATATTCTGTGTGTCACGGATGATTTATGACCAGGGTCCTCCGCTCAGCAGAATGAAGATGATAAACTTGGTCTCTAAAAGGCAAGGGTGACATGAACTCATGTTTTGAGGGGGAATCAGTTGCATTTGTTGCTTTATTAGTGCCCTTAGTGGATTAGACAAATTTCAACCCTATATATAGTTTTAATAAAACACGCAAAACTTGCATCATGCATTTTTTTTTAAAGGTCTTGCTCACCAGGCTGCATTTATTTGATTTAAAATACGGTAAAAACAGTAACATTGTGAAATATTTTAACAATTTAAAATTACTGTTTTCTATTGAAATTTTTCTATTTATTGCTGATTTCTGAAGTATCATCTGACACTGAAGACTGGAGTATTGATTCTTAAAATACAGCTTTGCATCACAAATAACTTTTTTAAATATATTCAAACAGAAAACAGTTATTTTAATTTGTAATAATATTCACAATATTACTATTTTACTGTATTTTTGACAAGCATACAAATAAATTATAATTGGTGTGACCAAATTTGAACAGGCAAATGTGTCACTTGTGCCACAGCGTTTAAGACAAATACTTTTTTATGTACAGTAATTGTGTTTTCATAATAACCATCGATACAAATAATCTTTTCGGAATTTGCATTTAAAATGAAGCCATGCCGCTTCTGCTACAAGGTCAAACGGAGATTAAAATCCAAGATAAACACAAGGATCGTCTCTAATACAAAACACAAACACACTGCATCAATACAGACAGTCAAAGAGGAGTGAAGCGCAGCGCCTGTGATATCAGACAGACAGACAGACCCCTGAAGCGCTCAGCCCCTTCCCCCCTCGCTGCAGGGGAAGACAGCGGACGGGGGGGTTGTGGTATCTTTTGCAGACAGGGGCATATTAGCAGAACCCCACTGGGCTGAATGTAGAGGACACATCTCACTGCTGCTGTGTTGTGTGTCAGTATGCAGAATGTGTTTAGCTGTTATTTTCATCAAACAGTTTGCTGCTGAATTTAGTCATTTGATAGATTACACTATTTAGTGCACAAGAAAAAAATATAATAATACATTACTATTTGTTTATTTTATTAATTTATCATGTCCCTTATCACCATTACATTTTAATGGGTTATATATGGGGAATAAATCTAATTCTATAATATTATTATAGCTTTTATTCCTATTTTGAATTAGTTTTTATATTTTTATATTTTTCTGTTCTTGTTTTGAATTTTAGTTAGTTCTAGTCATTTTGTTTTGTCCTTTTTATAATTTAGTTTTTAATTATTTAATTGTAGTCATTTTATTTTGTCAATTTTAATATTTTTAATGTCTATATAGTGTTTATTAATATTTTTATTGTCTTTTTATATTTTTGTAATTTTAAAGTTTTAGTCATTTTGTTGTCATTTTTATTATTGTTTTCAAAAACTTCTATATAGTTTAATTTTACTTAAAGTTTTAGTAGTTTTGTTGTGTTCTTGTCATTTTTATTAGTATTGTTTTTTAAATAAAATCTATATATTTTTGATTAATTTCAGTTTTCATTTTAGCTATTTTAGTTCATCCATTTAAACTAAAAACTGAAATAAAATAATTGTAAGATTTTTTTTAAATATATTTATTTATGTTTTGTTTCAGTTAATTTTTTTTATAGTTTTAGTTAACTATAATAGCCCTGATTACAGTTAAAATATCAAGCTTTAACTGTTTTTTTTCCTTTTCTAAAAGCTTTAACTTTGTAACATTCAACCCCAAAACTGAATGTAACAGACTGTTAAACAACACAATGTCATGGGTTTTCAATTATTGTTTCCGTTTATAAGGTGGTTTATTCAAAAGTATACTAAAACTGAGTCATAATACCAGAATATTTATTTACACACACACACACACACACACACACACACACACACACACACACACACACACACACACACACACACACACACACACACACACACACACACACACACACACACACACACACACACACACACACACACACACACACACACACACACACACACACACACACACACACACACACACACACACACACACACACACACACACACACACACACACACACACACACACACACACACACACACACACACACACATAATTATAAGTATAAGTATAAGTGAAGTTAAAATTGAAAAGCACTTTGCATCTTCTTTGCAAGGTTCTAACCACATATTTTGAGAGCAAGATTAAACATCAGCCATAAAAATGGAAAATGCATGTTTATTGCCTGCTAATCTGAATATTTGGATTAGTGTTTAGTACAGCAGTGTTACTGAATTAGCTTTCACATCCTATCTCAGCACTATTCATCCTTGATCACACAGAGAGAATCTGCATGCATGCAAACTGCTGCACGCTGCCCAAAATAGACAGAATCGTCAGCAGAAAACAGCTTAGGCAGCAGCTTGTGACCGTCATTGATTTGAGGACTCCATCATTAGCTCGCACGTAACCACCTCATCCGCACGTTCAATACGCTAATGAACTCCTCCAGATGGACCTGTTTTACTAAGACAAAGCCCATCAGAGCTCTGACACACATGCATTTGTTCTTCGTAAGCACACACGAGGCTGCTGAGAAAGCAGAGATCATGCTGTGAAAATTGATTTTTACATGTTCAAACTGTATTGTTTCTCTGAGGGTTGTTAGTGTGTGCATGAGATGACATGCTGTTTTCCTCAAAGCAGAAATTGAGTCAATTCCCAGTCCAAAAATCGCTGTACTTTTATACCATCAAATCCTTTGTTTTATCGTCTGCCAAACATATTCTATTCTAATTCTATTGAATTTGTCCATCCTCTGCTATTCCATTACTTTCCTCATCTTCTTAATTTCTGCTCTAATTCCTTTCCCCCAATCCTCTTCTCCCAGAAGTCACGGAAATTAACCTCTGAATATCCTGATAACGTTACACCATTTTTCTCACTTTTGCTCTGTTGGATACACTCTCTCGTTAGTATGACAAGTTCATCTAATCCACGCTGTGCTGTCACTCATTCTGATTGGCTGAGGTCAGAGTTCAGCTCTGTGATGTCATAGTCAAGTGATGTTATAAAGCAAGCCAGTGTAAGCTCAAAGACTCAGTGATTGGCCAATGCATTGCAAGCACTGTAAATACTTAATACTTGTACTCAAGGAGGCATAGAGCAGCCTTCAAATGGGTCACCATTAAACCAAATTATCTTGTTCAGGTTTTCATTTGAATATTTTATGGTTTCATTTTAAATTTAGTTCAAGTTTTAGTAATTTTGTAGAGCAATCTTGTCATTTTTATTGGTATTTGTTTTTTAAATATGTCTATATTATTAATTAAATGTTTATATTATTCTTTTTTATTTCAGTTTTAGTTATTATAGTTCATCCACTATCTCAAATAAAATTTTAAAAATACATTTTTATATATCAGTTAAAGCCTGTTATTTCAAGTAACACAAATATTTGTATGGTTTTAGCTTTAGTTAACTATAACCGTGATTATGATTCAAATATAATGCCTCTGTTTTTTTCTTTTCTTTTCTAAAAATGCTTTAAGTTTGTAACATTCAAACCCAAAACCAAATGTAACAGGCTTTATAAAAACATGTTTTGAACAATGCAAAGTTTTCAAATATTTATCCCATTAAAGAGTGATTTGAAAAAGTATACTATAACTGAGTCATAATGGCAGAATATGTATTTGAATTGCAAGTAATTTAATCATAAGTAGAATTGTTATGATAAGTAGAATTGAAGTTAGAGCTGAAATGAGTAACCAGCTCTCGGGAAGTCTGGTGCCAGTTAAACTAAAACCCATGAATAACATGTTACTTGAAATAAACATTAAATTAAATATAAATAACCTACTAAAACTACAACTAAAATGAATAGGCTAATTAACTATAGACATTAAAATAAATGTCTAAAATACAACAAAATTACAATTTTTTTTAGCTATAAATAAAGTCAAGACAGAAAGTCTAACAATAAAATCTAAAATATTCAAAATATTAACTGCATACTTGCATTGCATTATTGTCTTTTGACATTTGTGAATGCATCATGCATACAATCAAGCCTTGTTATACAGCTAGCATCTGCGTTCATGTACTAGAGAGTACGTTTCAGGCTTTAGGTTCAGTTAGAAATAGTTCAATTCTGTCAAACTTCTCTAGAGGCAGAAAACCTTCACTGTCTGCAAGTAATTCCATACTGACCTACTCTTCCTTAAGCAGGTCAAGGTGTCAACACCTCACTGACCCTAAAGGCCTTATTAAACAATGGGGATGCGTTAGCAACTGCCTGTTTACAAAATAAAAGAGAATTCAATACAATTATAATGGTATAATTGGGTTCAGTCTTACACAGCCTTCATTTTTAAAATATATTTTTATATTCATTAGATTCATTTACAAAGACAGTAGACACATATACACACACACACACATACATACATACATACATATATATTATAAAGAATAATACTTTTTTCAGGTTTGTTTTGATCCAAGACTCAGGAATTAGTTTTTATATAAATATACATTTCTTGATTTTGGAAAACCCACAGAATCTTTTCAAGCGGGTCAACGTTATTCTGCCTGACAAGTCAAAATAGCCGTTTCTCTCTTTCTTGTCTCTCTGGGGCCAACACAGCATCAGCAGAAAAAAGCAAGCTGCTGCAGAA